>VYZS01016242.1:7274-23355 GCA_013400695.1 Neodrepanis coruscans
AAACATAGAGAGTTTGTGAAATATTGCAAGTGATGTTAAGAGAGGCTGGCAGACAAATATGCTTTGTTCCTTTTGGCTAGTAATAGCAGGGTTTGTTCTCCCACACTCTTGTTTTATGTATGTAGCATGAGGAACTGAGTGTAAGGTGCTTTGAATATCAAAAGACTTAACTTCTGGTAGTTTAATGGTTGGTTGGCTGACTTAAAAAAACAGAATATATTTTGCTCATAGGTGCTTTAGAAATAATGAAGTGTAAAGTATTTTTGTGACTCCTTATAAAATCAAAGAGCAACAAATGGGAAAGGAGTTATCCACAGATACTTTGTTCATTACACTGCATTCTTCCTGTGTTACTGAGCTGCTCTGCAGTTTCTTTGGAGTATGAATCCGAGGGTATATAGAAAGCAAGCAATTACTCTCTATTCTTGCTCTTTTTGTGTCTCCAAACATAAATAGTTTCTGCATTCAATATTTTGGCATTTTAAAAATATATAATTTGGGTAAAATATCTTAGTAGTGAGTCAAGCTTTCCAAGATCTTTGAGATCTAAATCATCTTAAAGATCATGCCTGTGTTTAAAAGAAACTTGAGAGGCAAAAGACACAAGTTAGGACATGAGAAATTTCGATTATAGATCATATTTTTTGGTTTGGTTTGGGTTGGATGTTTTTACCTTGACAGTGGTCAGATGCTGGAAAAGGTTGCCCAGAGTGGTTGTAGAGACTGCATTCTTGAAGACAGTCAAAAGCTGCCTGGGCATGATTCTCCACAACCTCCTCTATTTGACCCTGCTTGAGCCAGCGGGGATGGCCTGCAGAGGGCCCTTCCAATCTTTGCCAGTCTGTAATTCCATGAAACATCTCATTAATTTCTGTCATTATGTTTTAATTAATTCCTATATGGTAGATGGAGCAAGTTAGTAATAAACATGGGAGGTATTAAATCCAGGCATAATCTAGTTGGTGGTGTCTTGGTTTTGTTGTTGTTATTTTGTTTTTTTGAGTTAATTTAGGATAAAAGATTCATTAGGTTGTACTCACATGGATTATAAATAAGGGACTAGCAAGTTCTCTCAAACTGTAGGACAGATTCAGAAAGAATGCCTTTTGGATTACTTAAAATGATTCAGATGTCCCCTGGAGTTCCTTTTTTTTTTGACTCTGTGGATTGTAGGGAATTGAGAGTCAAAGTTATTATTTTCAAACCTACAATGACACTTCTGTGCATAATGTAACAGTCGTACTGAAAGCATGTAAAGAGCTATCCTCCAGGGGCATTTCAGTGGACTAGATTTTCTTCTAGAATTCATGTAAACCCCTATAAATATGAGACATAATTTCAACCCTTTAATGTTGAATAATGTTACATTATACAAGCACTTAGAATATTGCAGTGTATGTTTTTATTCATCATGAAATACTGACAAACATTTAATATTCTGTACACATCAAGAAAAGGTGCTTACTGTGGAAAATCAAACAACAAGCTCAGAATGATCTGGGCATCTGAGGCTGAAGTGTATGAGGACAAGGGATGGTTAATTGTGAAGAAAAGGAAGTGGCAGTGGATTTCAACAATTGCTGAAATCATCGATTCTGACATATTCAAAGATGTAACTAAGCAGTTTGAGACAAGAAAAATGGTTCAGTGTTGGTGATATGCAAGGATTAAGCAGAGACGAAAAGCTGTGTATAAAATGAGCTTCATGATCCTCAGGTTAGAGATAATTAATAAAAGAAATTATAACAGGAAGTGCCAGACAGGAAAGAGTGGCCAGTTCTGCTGATCAGCTGAAAAATTGACTGTTGGAACTTGTTTCAACTTCCTCTCAAAGATCCTACTATGGGATGACACAGTTGCCACGCTGTGCTAGCAACTGATGTTAGCAACTGGCTGGCAGAATATATTAATCATATTAAGGTATATTTGCTTCCAGAATAGGCAGATATAAGCAGTTTTTTGATAATTAAATGAATTTTGAGTAGTGCCTTTTCTCATGGAAAACTTTCTTGTATATCCAGAGTCAATAAATTTAAATAATTTCAGATTGGTCTCATTGCTAAATAAAGAGCTGAATTTCAGTCTGAACTGAAGTGAAATTCTGTCTGTGGTTTTCTGTTGTGGTGGAAAATTGAAAAATAAATATTTCTGACTACCAATTTGCGAAAAAATATAAAAACTGTACAGTTTTTTTAAATCCAAAATATTAAGTTGGATCAATGTTTGTTGGGATAAACTCCTAAACTTTGGACAAGCTTTATATATAGCTATAGTCTCTATAATCATATAGACTGGTATCTGTTGCATTAATTTTGCCCTTGCTTATTATTTTCATTTGTTATTAATTATGTCTTATCTGAATCAAATTGTTAGCATGTAGACTGTTTCTAGCTCAGTACCTGGGCAATAACCTAATTGTCCCCATTCTTCCTTCAGCTTTTGGTATGCAAAAAATAAAAAACAAATCCGGGATTCCATTTGCTATCCAGAGAAGTTGTACAGTTTCTTGTCATTAGGGATTTTTCAAGACCAGACTGAATAAAGCCTTGAGAAACCTCAGTCTTCAGAGCTGCCCAAGCTTTGAGCAGGATGTTGGACTAGAGATCTCCCGAGATCCTTTCCAACCCAAAGTATCCAATGATCCCTGTCTTCATAATTTTGGTAATTGCATTGTTGATATGAGCTGTGTTATGCTAGCATAGCAAGTACACCAGTAGGAATTGTGTTGCTGTACAGTATAAGAACTCTTGAAAATAATCAGAAACTTGATTTGAAAAGAAGAAATCTGTTTTAAAGGATAGTTTATTGTACTACAATAAAGTTAAAGTGTTGCTCAGGAAGTTCATGCTTATTAATAAATATAAGTCTCCGAATAGGTTATGAGGTAGGCAGAAGTCAAACCCACCTTCACTGGTATGAATAGACTCATAATGGGTCTTGAGCTCTGGAGCTTGTAGTTTCTCATGCCTGAGAGGAAATCACCTGACTAATAAATTGGTTAAATAAATATGTAATTATCTCTTCTATATTTAATTTAATCTCACACCTTTTGTGGTTTTATTTGTTTTTCTGTCAAAGGTCAGTGTGAACCAATTACTCTGGAACTTTGTATGAACTTGCCTTACAACTATACTTACTACCCAAACTACCTGGGCCACAGGACTCAGAAAGAAGCCTCTATCAGCTGGGAGTCTTCTCTTTTTCCAGCCTTGGTTCAGACCAACTGCTATAAGTACCTGATGTTTTTTGCCTGCACAATCTTAGTACCAAAGTGTGACCCCCATACAAATCAGCGAATCCCACCTTGCAGGTACTGTACTATAATTCATTTAATTCTTGACTTTATCTGTCATATTAACCTTTCTCAGTTTTATGCTTCCATTGAGAATGCCAGAAATTTTTATTTGGAATTCTACAGCAAAATGCAGAGAACCATATTTTATAAGATCATTAATTGCAGTTCATGACTTGTGTTTGTTTAGCATCTGAAGTATTCTAAACAAAGAAAGGAATAACAGTTAATTTCAGTTGGAAGATACCTACATCATCTAGTCAAGTGCCTGACTACTTCAGGACTGACCAAAAGGTAAACATATTATTAAGGGCAATGTCCAAATGCGTCTTAAATACTGACAGTGTTGGAGCATTGACCACCTCTCCAGAAAGCCTGTTCCAGGGTTTGACCATTTTCTCAGTAGAGAAATGCCTCCCAGTGTCGAGTCTAAACCTCCCCCTGTGCAGTTTTGAACCATTCCCATGTGTCCTATCATTATACTCCAGGGAGAAGAGATCAGCACCTCCAACTTATTTTCCTCTCTTCAGGAAGCTGTAGAGAGCAGTGGGGTCACTCAGCCTCCTTTTCTCTGAAGTAGACAAGCCCAAAGTCCTCAGCTACTCCTCATAGGACATTGCTTTCTCCAGCTTTGTTGCTCTCCCCGGAGGTGCATTCAAGAACCTTCACATCGTTCTTAAATTGTGAGGTCCAGTATTGAATACAGTGTTCGAGGTGAGCCTGCACCAACATTGAATACAGCAGGATAATCACCTCTTTTGACTGGCTGGTAACACTTGATTTTGATGCACCCCGGCACGTGGTTTGCCCTCTTGGCTGCCCGGACATGCTGTTGACTCACATCAAGTCTGCTGCTGACCAGCACCCTTTCTGCAGGGCGTCTCCAATTTGTACCTGGTGTTACTTCATCCTAGGTGCAGAATCTGGCATTTAATCCTGTTAAATTTCATGACTTTGATGATTGCCTAATTCTCCAATCCATCTAGGTTTCCCTGCAAGGCCACTTGTCCCTCAAGAAAGTCAACAGCACTTCCCATTTTGGTATCATCATCATCTTGCTAATGGTGCTTTAAGCTGCTGCATCCAGACTATTGATAACTATATTGAACCGGTCTGGCCCGAGAATTTAGAAGGAACAGCACTGGTTGCCAGTCACCAGCCAGATGTAGCCCTATTCACTAGGACCTTTTGAGCCTCGGCCCTTCAGCTAGTTCTTTAGTGCACTGTGAACTTGCTGACTCCCTTATTGAGCAAGTTGCCAGGGATACTGTGAGCTTTGTATGAAGCGTTTTCCATTTCTGTGTGTTTGATTAGAATTGCACCCCCATTAAGACTATTTAGACATAGCATTGATTGATGCAATTTGGAACATTAGCATTTTTAATAGTTCCTTACATTAGTACATTGCTTTATGCAAAGTTCTGTCCAATTGCTATTGACAACAGCTGAGATTTTAATGCATGTTTACCTTTATAAATTAGGAGTGCCACATCATCCTGAATTACTGACTAAGGTTTTTTACTTATCAGATTATCTGTTCTACCATCCTGATCAAGTAGCATCACTGTACTTTTAAGAGGTACTCAATTTGTTCAAAAGAGACTATATTCTGTAAATCTCATGGCTTTGATAGCAGCGGTTGTTGCAGGTTAAAAGAGCTAATAAACCTGATCAGCAGGCAGAGCTCCTTGAGCTAGTGGCTGCTAGAGCCTTCTTATACTCTATTTCTTCCTCTTTTATTGGGCCTACCTTGGCAGTGTTGATAATTAACATGTACTGTATTGGAAGAAAAGTGCAATACACATCCTAAATTTCCTACCATGTGACATTGTTGACAAACAGATAGTATTTGTCTAGTGAAATGCTTCTTAGTGCAAGGTAAGAGTGAACCACAGGGAAATCTATTTATTTATTTATTTATTTATTTGTTTAT
Organism: Neodrepanis coruscans; assembly: GCA_013400695.1. Classification (NCBI taxonomy): domain Eukaryota; kingdom Metazoa; phylum Chordata; class Aves; order Passeriformes; family Philepittidae; genus Neodrepanis; species Neodrepanis coruscans. The sequence continues at coordinate 12,500 of VYZS01016242.1, forward strand.
TATTTATTTATTTATTTATTTATTTATTTATTTATTTATTTATTTATTTAACTTCTGCTTAATTCTCACATAGGAACCTAATGGGAAAGTTAGAATATTGCATATGGGGTATTTGCAGAGTTGCAGATTTACTGAGTGGTTTGTGCAAGCTCTGCTTCAAGCTTGCTTATTTGATAATCAAGTTCGTTTTTCCTAAGAAAACAGTATAATAAATAAAAATTGGGCTAACTAGCACAGAGGGACACAAGTTAAGTTGCAGTCTTTTTATTTTCATACCTATCTAACAGATTTTAGAAAGTAACATGAGATAGTTGAATTTAAAGCATTAAACAAATAAAGAGGAACTTGTAGAAACAGTAGAACAGTTTAGTTGGATGGGGCCTGTGGAAATCATCTGGTCCAACTTCCTGCTCAAAGGAAGTTAACATCACATTCAGATCAGATTGACTATACAACATAAAACTAAAACGTAGGATTCAAAGCGCTACTTTTATCACAGTCTTTAGGTTTCACTCTTACGTTTTATGACAAGTAGAGAGTGATTTGCATCAAGAAGGGATTCCTTGGAAGGTCCCACTAGGTCTGTATTATTTGCTTAACAATAAGAGTTTAGGAAGAAATTGAGATACAGATATAATATAAAAAGTTAAAAATATTCTAGAGGTGAAAACACACATAGCCTCATACCAATAAACTCTTAATTGCTAAATATAGGGCAGAAGAAAATTAATTTGATATGTCAGTATAAATTTTAATCTGCTTTACAATTTGAAGCTCTTCAAAAACAAAATGTTACATTCTCAGCACAGAAATTATATTCTGAGAATCCGCTGATGACTTTGCAAAATAACTGCCCCCTTGTTCAAAGATATCAGTGGTTCATTGAGCTTAACAGGACATATGGTTTGCTTTACCAGTGTTTTCCTGTAAATATGGAATTGAGTTCAGCTAATGCAGTTTTTCAGTGTTATACTTTTTAAGTGCACTTTCCATCCATGAATTGCAAACTCATTATAATTCTGCTTCTATTATAATATAAACTTACCAGAGATGTATTAGATTTTTTTGATACTCACACACGAACCTGTTTTTTCATTCTAGGTGGTATAACTAAATTATTTCTTCTCTAGAAAACAACTGTCCCTGCTTTGAAAGGCTTCTTGTTGTCTTTATGTTATTAGCTTGGCTGTCATGCTTCATTTTTTAACTATAACAATCTTTGTTAAGTTTTATTAAGTTTTATTCAAAGTAAGGAACACATTGTCGTGGGTTGAAAAATAGAAATTGTTCCTCCTCTTCCCCCTTCCTGGCTTGGCGTGGGCCCCGGTCCCGTTTGGGGCCCCGCGGGCCAGAGCAGAGCGGCGTCCGATGAGCTCTTGCTGGCCCATGAAAATCTGGGGGAGAGGGCGTAAGCCTCGAGCCGAGCATGGTGGCTTGTGCCTGTAATCCAGGCCGCAGGGAGGCTGAGGCTGGAGGACGGCGTGAGCCCAAGGGTTCTGGGCTACACGGTGCTGTGCCGAGCGGGTGCCGCAAGGCATCCAGTGTGGTGACGCAACCGATTCCGGAAAAGCCAGCGGGAGCGGCGCGGCCGGAGGTGGCAGGGAACGGCGGCTCGTCCCGCTGTGCTGCGTGCCCGCGCTGCCGTCCGGCCGTGCGGAGGCGGCGGCGGCNTTTTCTTTTTCTTTGTGATCACGTCTTTTCGTGATTATTCTTTTTCTCAGAGGGGTGGATTTTCTCTCCCTTGGGATCGCATTCTTTCTTGTGAATTCCTGGGGGGCGGACTTCTTCCTCGGGGGTCGTTTTTTTTTCTCTTGTGGTTTTTTTTTTTTCTTTTCCCCGGGGGTGGGTGGTCTGGCGATTGTATGCAGCTATTGCCCAGGTTCAAAGGCCACATGTCTTCCATCAGCACTGAAATCCCTTCCCGGGGGGCCTAGAGGAAGGGGGAGGGGGCTCGCGGTTTCTAACTGTCTTGAGTGTTTTTCTTCAGAAAAGCCGAGCGGAGGCTCACGCTGCTGTGGGTTCTCAGATCAGTCGCGGGCCTTCTCTAATTATCCCGGCGTCTCTCCGGGAGCCCCAGAAAGAGACCAGCACTACTCCGGAGCCTTCTCACCCCAACATGGGCCCTGGGAAAGCTTAATTTGTCTGTTTTGTTGCACTTTATTGTGGGGTTTTCAGTGTGTGTGTGAAATAAACTGTGATATTTGTGTGTTTTCTTCCTTTTGGGGTGTGTCTGTGGCTTCTCTCGGACACCTCTTGTCAGAATCATTAATTTTGTGGTAAAACCATGACACACATGTAAAGAGATCAGCTAGGATTTCAGGCAGAAGAAATGGCTAAATATTTAAAATATTAGGGGATTTTTCTATTATGCATGAAGCATTTGACATTGGGCATTTGGGAGTACACGATACTAATCTAAATGGACTGAATGAAGTTTTTGTACTGAGTCCTGTTTTTACATGGTAAAAAAGTGTAGCAGTAGGACTACATTTATGGCCTTTCCAGATGTGTCCAGAAGCTTCTGTTGCTCTGTCTGATGACAGCCTCAAGACTGCGTTGATCTGTGCTTTGCTTCTTCTAAAGTTGTAATTTTTTTTTAATTCTCTAGGGAGATCTTTGCTCTTTTGTTTGCAGGCTTGTCCTTCTGAAACCATATGGTTTCTGAGGTATCATGAGAAGAGATAGCATTTCACTAGTACAAAAGGTGTTTGGTGGGGATTTTTGCCTGAAGGAGAACAGTTAGTGCTTCTTAAAAAAAAAAGTTTTCTGGCATGTCTTACAGAGGAGAGCATGTTTGTAAGTAGTTATATTTGATTATTATTAACCTGATTTATGGCTTAACTGCATACAGAAACAAAATAATGTTTCAACAATAGCATATCTTTTGATATATGTTTTTTCATGTAAAAAAATCTGATTAACTGTTTCTTAATTTGATCTGCATCTTTTGACTAGGATGATTAACTTCTAGTTTCTGAGAATTTCTAAGACATTAACTCAGTTACTTTGTGCAATTCCACTTTGTCTCCTCAGGACATTATGTGTACAGTCTAAGGAACGCTGCGAGGCTGTGCTTGGGATTGTAGGTCTGCAGTGGCCGGAAGATACTGACTGCACTCAGTTTCCAGATGAGAACTTGGACAACCAAACTTGTCTAACACCAGATGAAGATGTAGAAGGTATCTTTGACACATATAACAACAAATTAAAGATTTAAATTGTAGCCAGTTGGGCGCAATCCCTTATAAGAGGAATCTGCAATTTGGCAGCGTTGGATATTGGAACCTCTGTACCACAACTGCCCAAAAGATATATAGGCCTTGTATGCATGGTACTAGTGACCAGAGGATCCAAGAAAGAAAGACTATGTACAAGCTGTACAGGGGACAAAATAGAGTCTCCGAAGAGAGCTTTATGACAAAATCATCCACTTATATATTCCGTGGATTGTTTAGGTTTAATACAGCCAATAGACAAAAGGAAAGATGGTCATGTGTTATGCAGAAGTCAGTAAGTCAGTCTTAGAGCCACACCAGATCACAAGATGTTGTTTACATTCTTCAGATATTATGTCATTATCTAGACACATTGTAATACAGCCTAATGTTCTGCCACATTAAATAGGCTCCCAAAATCACTGGTGAGGTTTTTTTTCCATATCTTTACTTTTAATTATGATATTTAAACAGTGGCAATTATTCCAAACCAAGTTTTGTGCATTTTTTATACCTACAGTTTGCAGATAAGAGGAAGTTTTCATAAGAAGTCTATTTGAAGGAAGGATCAATTACCCTCAATATGTGAAAATCAGCATTTTGAGATTTGTTGCTAACACTACACCTGTTGTTTGTTTGTGTTTATATTTCAACTTTTCGTCTATTTAGTGATCTAATTATGATTTTCTAAACAGGAATTAGACCATTGACAGTCTTTAAAAGCTGGTTGTTTATTATCTTAGATCTGAGAAAGATATTCCTGGAAAATCAATGACAAAAGAGAGGGTTGGAGGGAAGTATTCTTTTAGGAAAGGTCTAACTAATTCAGAGTTCTTTTGGATTCACTTACTACTAGAATTTTATGTTGATTCTATGCCTACTTTCTACTGACTACTGATGTTGATTAGAAAGTCTTCCCTGGGAAGGGTGAATATTTCTGGGAAAAGCGCATGTAAAAAAAGAAATTAAGCTTCTGAGAACACTTAAAATGTTTGTAATTATGAAATATAGATAATTTTCCAGTTTAAGTAATAATTCACAGATTTATTACAATGTGCTGAATTCCTTAACTTCTTAGTCAGTGCGGAATCCAAGAATACCACTGGCCAAGGAATTAGGCATTGTAAACTCAGTATTTTCATAATGAACTGTTCTTTCACATTGGTAGTAAAGTTCACATGCCTTTTATCATTAGAATGTAATTTAGCTGATATTTCTTATACAACTGTTTATTGAATCTTAAAATTTACCCAAGCAACTACATGGTATTAAATATCTGAGGGATTTTTCGGGAAAGAAAAAAGAGAAGGTTGTAGATCAAAGTCAGTTACATGCATAATGTGAAAAAATGGTTAGTTTATCAAAACCATCTAAATAAAGTTTTTTCACAGAATCATAGAAATATAGAATGGCTTGGGTTGGAAGAGACCTAGTGCCAGAAAGGGTCATCTAGTTCTAGCCCCCCTGCCTTGGGCAGAGATCTTCTACTAGACCAGGTTGCTTAACCTGGTCTTGGACACTTCCAGGGAACAGACATCTACAGCTTCTCTGAGCAACCTGTTCCAGGACCTCACCACCCTCACAGTAGCAAATTTCTTCCTAATGTTTAATCTAAACCTACTCTCTGTTTGAAGCCATTCCTATCACTACGTGCCCTCGTAAAAAGTTTCTCTGAATCTTTCTTGTAGGCTTCCTTCAAGCACAGGAGGTTTGCAGGACATAGGTTAGGTCACTCTAAAGCCTTCTCTTTTCTCGAGTCTTTCCTAACTCTCTCAGCCTTTCCTCCTAGGGGAGGTGCTCCATCCCTCTGATCATCTTGGTGGCCTCCTCCAGATTCAATCCAACAGTTTGATGTCCTTTCTGTGCTGGGAATCCCGGAACTGCACGCAGCACTCCAGGTGGGGTCTCACCAGAGAGGAGCAGAGGGGCAGAATCACCTCCCTTGGCCTGCTGGCCACACTGCTTTTGATGCAGCCCAAGACGTGATTGGCTTTCTAGGCTGCAAGTGCACATTGCCAGCTCATGTCCAGTTTCTCATCCACCAGCACCCCCAAGACCTTCTTGACAGGGCTGCTCTTGATCTATTCATCCCACAGCCTGTATTGATACTGGGGGTTTGCCCTGACCTAGGTGCAGCCCCTTGCACTTGGTCTTGTAAAATCACATGAGGTTGCTATGGGCCCATTTCTCAAGTTTGTCCAGGTTCCTCTGTATGACATCCTGTTCCTCAGGCATGTCAACCCCATCACTCAGCATTGTGTTACCTGAAAGTTTGTGGAGGTATCCCTTCATGCATGTCATTAATGCAGATACTAAATAACACTGGTGCCAGTAAGACCCCTGAGGGACACCATTCATCACTGGTGTCCACTGGGGCTCTGAATCATTGATGACTACCCTCTGGATGCGACTGACTAACCAGCTCCTTATCCACCAAACAGGCCACCCATCAAATCAATATCTCTTGAATTTAGAGAATTCTTTACAGAAATCCAAATAAATAACATCTGTACCCTTCCCTTGGACAGTGGCATAGTCACTCTATGGTAAAAAGACACTAGTTTGGTCAGGCAGGACTTGTCCTTGGTGAAGCTGCACTGGTGTCTTGAATCACCTCCCTGTATTCCATGTGCCGTAGCATAGCTTCTAGAAGGATCTGTTCCATGATCTTTCCAGTCACAGGGGAGAGGCTGACAGATAATAGTTGACAGGGTCCTCTTTCTACCTGTTTTGAAGATAGGTACCTCAGACCTCACCTGATTGCCATGACTTTTCAAATATCACGAAAAGTGGGATATGTCTCATCAGGTCCCATAGACTTCCTCATGTAGTCCTGAACCTGATCTTTACTTACAGAGCATTTTGCTCTCCCTCCCCCAGTTTTGCTGTCCATTCATTCAAGAGGTATGTGAAGAGAGGTTGCCATTGAAGACTGAGGCAAAAAATCGTTGAGTACCTCAGGCTTCTACTCATCCATTGTTAATAGTTTATCAGTGTTGCTCATTGCACCTTCTTTGACCTTTCTTTCCTGGTTAACATACCTATAGAAGCCCTTCCTGTTATTCTTTGCATCTCTTGCGAGGTTCAGTTCCAGCTTCACTTTGGCCTTCCTCTCCCCATCCCTACACAGCCTAACTCCATCTCTGTGTTCTTCCCAAGTTACCTGTCCTTGTTTCCACTTCCTGTGAATTCACTTCTTTTCCTTTAGTTTGACCAGCAGTTCCCCACTCAGCCATACCAGTTTCTTGCCTTCCTTGCCAGATTTCTTGCTCCTGGGGATTGCTAGCTCTTGCACTCAATGGAAGACTTTCTTAAGGATCATCCAGCTCTGTCCCGCTCCCTTGTCCCAAATGGTACTCTTAGATGAGGCACAAGCAATGCAAGTGTTGAATCAGTGATATTTATAGGTGGTTTTACTAATTCAAACAAACACACAATTATCAATTTTTACTTTTTTTTTTATATCGAGGATTTCTTATTTCAATGCATTGCAAAATGCCACAAGGATGCAAAGAGTAGCTGGAAAATCCATAGCCACAATCAAAATATTTTATGCCAATTATTTGTCAAAGTGGTGAAATTTGACAGAGGGCAACATATGAGGGAGAGCTCTGGAAAACATTGCTCTGTCACATTCACAGCACAATTATTAAGTCTTGTCTACAACATATTTAATCTAATATCACTCAAGCTTTTTATTTCTGTCATTTACCCTTCCAAAACAGCCACAGTGATAAGTGCCCATGCCATGATTAAACTTGCAGCTTATGGAGAATTGTTTCTTCCTGTTTCTTGTCATTGACAGAATGTTCACCCAGTCACTTCAAGTGCCGTTCTGGGAGGTGTGTCCTGGCATCCAGGAGATGTGATGGTCAAGCTGACTGTGAAGATGATAGCGATGAGGACAGCTGTGGTAAATAAATTCAACAAGTTGGAATGGAGGGTAGCTACAGTATTAGAAAATGAGTTTTGTTTTTCCTTTAGTTAGCTGAACTGTAGAATAGTTGGTCATTCTCTTGTTTGGATTTTGAAGGAAAGTCAGAGCTAAAGATCACAGTGCCTCTTTCAGAGTTTGTCATCTCTCTTCACCTTTGAATCAATTGTCCTCTCTGCCAAATATTCTTTGTTGCCACTTATTTTGAACTCCTTAGAAAACTTAATTGTTATGTGTCTTTTAGGATAATTTTATTCTCATAGGTATTAACATATGAAATACTGTTCTAATATATAACATTCATTTCTCAAGTGGATCTCTCTCTGTCTCTATTGTCTAGACAGAATGTCACAAGCAACCAGCAGAATTCTTATCAGTTTCTATAAATATGGAAGACTGTATCTGCTAAGAGATGAACTGTCAGAGTGACATTATATTGACCAGGCATAATACTGTTACTGAAGCAAAACGTCCTTGTAGAGCTCCAGCAGTAATGTCTCCGACTCATTCATATTCCATATGTGTAGGACAAAATCAAAACTTGATGGTCTTTCCATGTGTAAATGACTAGCTCAAATTTTATTATATTTATTCTTTGAAATTGGTTTTATAACATTAAGTAGCACTCAGCATTTAATTTAAAAACCTTGTATTTGAAGTGCCTTAAATGATAGGCATGGAACAACTTCACAGTTCAGGGAGAAGGAGGCAGGAAAAGCCTAGTTACAGTTTTCATATGCTTAAACTACTCTGGCCAAAAATGTAAGTTAGAACAGTCTAAAGGGAATATGGTATACTCTACCCATGCAGAGTAGAGCTGTATTCAGCACCCACTGTCTCCTTCTGTTAGGAATCCCTGTCATACTTTCACATGATCTTTGTGAGAGGAAATCTCACCCATGTGACTGCAGTGAAACCCTAAGGCTAATTGAAACCCAAATTGTCCTAAAACAATTTAGACTGGGATTTGGGGAGAAAATTTGACCCAGATTTCTGAAGGTGAGACTTCTGAGTCTTCTGAGACTTCTGAGAGCATTTCAGTAAAGTCTAGGGAAGGTAATTTCTGAAAAATATTGTTATGAAAGTCATCACAAGAGTTTGTGGTATTAAGTATAGTTGATTGTATTAATTTGCTGGCTGCTGTACAATGCGTCTGGCAGGGAGCAGAAGAGGGTCCTATAACCACTAAAGAAATTGAGGACATAACATTCAAAACCAATACTGTCTTCCACTATTTTCTGCAATCTGAGTTCTAACTGTAGTATTTTAGTTGAGAGAAAAATATGTTGGTCTTACCATTAATGACTTAGTAATCGCATGAGAAATACATACATGAAAAACAAATGGTAACTTCCTTCATATTTCGAAAAAAAATGGAGGTAAGATCATACATATAACTCTATCTCTTGTCAAAACTTATTTTTGAGATGAAGGTAATGTAAATATGGACAAGTTTTCCTACTTCTGTTTTCACTTCCCTTTCATTGTTGTTAAATTAAAAATGCATGTCATGAAAATAATTAGAGATGAAATATAAATGCTCCAAATGGTAGATAGCCTCTACCAACAAAACTATGTATTTGAATGCTGAATTCAGTAAGTAGTGAATTTTTTCTAGGTAATTGTCTCTATATTTGTCTATGTTGTACTCAAACATAAATTTTGGAGAGTCATGGTACACTTCTCAGTGTAACACTGTGTGATGAAGGGGAAAGGGAAACATGTATTTAATAAATTGTAAACACTGCTAAAAAAATTGCAAGTTTCGAAACATGTATTTAATAAATTGTAAACACTACTAAAAAAAATTGCAAGGTTCATAAATTATGGGGATTTAAAAATTTTTTATTAGCAAGTTCCTAACATGACTGACATTCTTCATTCTTTATTAAAGATTTTGTTTGGTTTCAATTAATTTTGCATTAATAGTTATCACAAATATTGTCAAGAAGGAGGCCTGGAAAATGATGATACCCAAGAAAGTTCTTTGATAATGGGTTTCAAGGGTTAAGGCTACTTACTGAATTCAGCATTCAAATACATAGTTTTGTTGGTAGAGGCTATCTACCATTTGGAGCATTTATATTTCATCTCTAATTATTTTCATGACATGCATTTTTAATTTAACAACAATGAAAGGGAAGTGAAAACAGAAGTAGGAAAACTTGTCCATATTTACATTACCTTCATCTCAAAAATAAGTTTTGACAAGAGATAGAGTTATATGTATGATCTTACCTCCATTTTTTTTCGAAATATGAAGGAAGTTACCATTTGTTTTTCATGTATGTATTTCTCATGCGATTACTAAGTCATTAATGGTAAGACCAACATATTTTTCTCTCAACTAAAATACTACAGTTAGAACTCAGATTGCAGAAAATAGTGGAAGACAGTATTGGTTTTGAATGTTATGTCCTCAATTTCTTTAGTGGTTATAGGACCCTCTTCTGCTCCCTGCCAGACGCATTGTACAGCAGCCAGCAAATTAATACAATCAACTATACTTAATACCACAAACTCTTGTGATGACTTTCATAACAATATTTTTCAGAAATTACCTTCCCTAGACTTTACTGAAATGCTCTCAGAAGTCTCAGAAGACTCAGAAGTCTCACCTTCAGAAATCTGGGTCAAATTTTCTCCCCAAATCCCAGTCTAAATTGTTTTAGGACAATTTGGGTTTCAATTAGCCTTAGGGTTTCACTGCAGTCACATGGGTGAGATTTCCTCTCACAAAGATCATGTGAAAGTATGACAGGGATTCCTAACAGAAGGAGACAGTGGGTGCTGAATACAGCTCTACTCTGCATGGGTAGAGTATACCATATTCCCTTTAGACTGTTCTAACTTACATTTTTGGCCAGAGTAGTTTAAGCATATGAAAACTGTAACTAGGCTTTTCCTGCCTCCTTCTCCCTGAACTGTGAAGTTGTTCCATGCCTATCATTTAAGGCACTTCAAATACAAGGTTTTTAAATTAAATGCTGAGTGCTACTTAATGTTATAAAACCAATTTCAAAGAATAAATATAATAAAATTTGAGCTAGTCATTTACACATGGAAAGACCATCAAGTTTTGATTTTGTCCTACACATATGGAATATGAATGAGTCGGAGACATTACTGCTGGAGCTCTACAAGGACGTTTTGCTTCAGTAACAGTATTATGCCTGGTCAATATAATGTCACTCTGACAGTTCATCTCTTAGCAGATACAGTCTTCCATATTTATAGAAACTGATAAGAATTCTGCTGGTTGCTTGTGACATTCTGTCTAGACAATAGAGACAGAGAGAGATCCACTTGAGAAATGAATGTTATATATTAGAACAGTATTTCATATGTTAATACCTATGAGAATAAAATTATCCTAAAAGACACATAACAATTAAGTTTTCTAAGGAGTTCAAAATAAGTGGCAACAAAGAATATTTGGCAGAGAGGACAATTGATTCAAAGGTGAAGAGAGATGACAAACTCTGAAAGAGGCACTGTGATCTTTAGCTCTGACTTTCCTTCAAAATCCAAACAAGAGAATGACCAACTATTCTACAGTTCAGCTAACTAAAGGAAAAACAAAACTCATTTTCTAATACTGTAGCTACCCTCCATTCCAACTTGTTGAATTTATTTACCACAGCTGTCCTCATCGCTATCATCTTCACAGTCAGCTTGACCATCACATCTCCTGGATGCCAGGACAC
>VYZS01016242.1:27824-41999 GCA_013400695.1 Neodrepanis coruscans
GAAGAAGAAAACAGTTATCTGATACTGTATGTAAATGTTTCAGAACTGTGCTCCTCTGTCTCCAGGTTGTAAAGAAAGGGGTCTTTGGGAGTGTCCTTTGAAGAAGCTGTGCATCAAACACAGTATGATCTGTGATGGTTTCCCAGACTGTCCTGACATGATGGATGAGAAGAACTGCTGTAAGGACCCATGCAGTTTGTTAGTAATGTAAAGGGCTAATCAAATTTTTGGGATGTTGGGGTACAAAAATAAATGAAAGCAAAAATGTTTTCGTGTGTTTCACAGGTAGAAAGGCTTAGTCATTCCTTCAATTTAATTTTCAGTTTTTCTATGGCACCAATTTATCTCTTTCCTCATCTATGTTGCTCTCACCCTTGGATGCTTGCTGTCTCTTAGGTCCTCTCTTTTTCTCTCTCTCCCTCCTTGTTCTTGTGTCTTTGTACTTCTTTTCTTTATTCCTTGTTGCTTTTTTACTCCTTTTCTCAACTTTATTCCGTTCAGGCATAGCTACTCAGTGCTCTTTTTTTCTTGATTTCTACTTGTTTTTCCCTCTGGCCTGTTCTGTGGTAAATTTCATGTTTGTATTCTTTATTTGATTTCTCTTCTGATTAACATTTCTTAGATTCTGTTTCCCCACTTGGCTTCACAAATGTCTTCTACAATCCAAACTGTGATAACTATGAAGGTACAAAACTTGGTATGGTACACTTGACAGCATGGGCATACTGTCCGTGTGCAACAGTGTAAGTTGGCTCAAAGTGCTGACAGGGTGCAACAGGCCCTCTGGTCCCCTGTGGGGCTGCCCTGTGTTCTGTTTCCATTACGCATCTGACTAGTGGGAAAAGAGGTGAAAGACCTGCTAACAGCAGCTTCTTTGCAGGCTCCCACCCTGCATATGAAGCTGGGAATGGGTGCTGTGAGATGTTAGCTTCACTTTCGTGAATACATTAGTGGTACTTGTCTTTTGAGAAAGTCTTGTGTGTGGGCATGTCTGCAAGACAAGAAACTAGAAACGACATACTGGGTGACACAGCCTGCACAAGGAAGAAGACATGGTTCATTGGTGAAGTTGGTTGAAAACTGAAATTTTCATTCTCTGGGTAATCTTGGTATTTCATTTTTACTGGGATTACATTTTTACTAGGATATGATTTTATGATTCAAAAAATGCAGCTCCTTAGTCTCTGGATTTCTGTTGGCAGTGACAAGAAGGTAGGCACATTTTATATACTAAGTGGAGCATATGAATGTATCTGCCAGAATGATTAGCATCCTGCTTATATCGCTAGATCAAACTTTGGTTTTTTGGGAAGAGGCAGCTCACAAAACATTTGATTTTCATAGTGAAGAATATACCATTTGACTTCCAAGCTATGTGCTGTAATCTAAATAAGTGAAGGTGGTATTTAAATTGATGTATGTACTCATGATAACACATTAAGATCATAGCAGGGAAAAGATTACTGAAGGACTAAGGATAATCTAGTTTATAATTACCAGAGTACATTTCCTCTCTGTTTTTGAGTTGGGGCTTGAATATCCTAAAATAGTAGCAAAGTTTCCCCAGCTGAATTATGCTCTCTCTGGAAGGTAGAGTTAGAAAGCTTTTTCTGGTTATGCATGCTTTATTTCAGAGCCAGAAAGATCACTTATGTCAGGGCAGGCAGCACTGCCTGCTCTATTTGTATGGTTTTCACTACTTTTTACACTAGCATTACAAATAAATGCTTGGATTGTATGGCAGTGAAAGTGCTGTACACAAGCCAGACATAGGCACAACTGAATGCAGCTTCATTCCATGCATTCTCTCCCTCTGTGCCCTCCCACAGCTCTCAGAATTCCCTAATGATGGGGTTTATAGAAGCTGGAAGTGTGTTAGTGAGGGAGGGTACTGTAATGCTACACACCTGCCTTTTGCAGGTTTGTTTTCATTAGGGAAGAGCTAGAAGTCACTTGCAAATGGAAGCTCTTGTGGTTTCTGTGCTGAACAGACTCTGGAAATTCATATCTCATGCAGCCAGCTGCGAGTTGGCAACAGACTGTGGACTGGAGCATGTCTATTTGTACGCAGTTCCCTATCTCTAAAGTAGAGAGAAAAATAATTCCATAATTTTAAAAAGCAAAGAAGAATAAAAAAAAATACAAAATTACTGTGAATGAGAGGAAATATGTATTAATTACAGTAAAATAGTTTTTTCAAAGAACACAAGTAATTAAACAAATATGGAAAAAAAAGTATGGAACACAATATTTTACTTAGAGCTTCTGGGATGCTTAGACAGGGTTCATACAAGAAGACCACAAACGACACTAAGTAATTACAGATCTTGTGTTTCCAGACACTCTCCTTAATTTGTGATGCCCGCTGCCCCTGCACAGAAGCAACCACATTCTGCCTCGGTGGTGTCCATGCTGAATTTTGTGAAAAATATGTCTCACTTCCTTCCTCTGTAAATCTGATCTTCACTCTCCTCCACTCTCAATGTAAACTTCACATTGATCATTTATTTCTCAGAGGGAAACATATTTTTGTCTTTGCAGCATTTTGTGAAGAGAGTGAACTTGAATGTGCTAACCACGAATGTGTGCCACGTGAACTCTGGTGTGATGGGCAAGCAGACTGCAGTGACAGCTCAGATGAATGGGACTGTGGTAAGTTTCCACTGAGGGATATCTCAAAGTGGTGTTTGGGTGATGGTAGTAATCACTGGTGATTTGATTTAGAATACAGTTGCAGTGGTGGAGTGATGCTCCCTCTATTACCAAAGGGAAGACTTGTTTGAGGTTGGGAAAGCATCCGAGGAAGAGGACAATAGAGAAAGCAAAGGTTTGATGTGAAGTAACACAGTGCAAATACGTAAGAAAAGGGATACAGCAGGGAAATGTGTATATGGTGTGTAAAATCTGGAAAATATTGTGGATAGAAGAGAAGACCTTGAGAGTAGGAAGGCCATTTAGAGAATCTTTTTTGTATGTGATAAAGCAGTTAATGAAAATTTACATACTGATTCAGAGAGAAGCAATGGTAATGACCTTTCTTGTAAACAGTAGTTGTTTTTGTTTTCTCTACACCCACAAATTGTTATGACAGGGACAGTACACATTACACAAATGAAGGCACTGCTCTTATGTCAAGCAGCATTCATCCCACAAACTACTGCAGTGGGATTGTACTATTTGTGGAATGAAACATCATTCCACAAGATTAAGACTGTCAATATTAAGGCTATCAGAAACCCATGTGAACATATGCTAGTGCATCACGAGTGTTCTGGTTTATTCTTATCCTCAAGATGCCTTTACTGTTCCATATCTCATCCTGTTTAATCTTAGCAATGTTCTGATGGCCACAGTTGCTTTTATTTTAATTTGCACTGCTATTCAGCCTCTAAAACCTAGAAAAGTGACAACATCTCGGAAAACTCTTTTCAATGTAGTTATACATTTTCAGTTTGATGTTTGTAAAACTATGAAAAAACAGTGAAGTTTTCCTCCTTTTTTTTTTCCAGTTACCCTGTCTAAAAACACGAAGTCCTTGATGTTCCTGACTGTTCACAGGTCAGCTGCTGATAACCATGTTTGTGCTGATGAGTGGCAAGAAGACTTAAGCCAACTGGCCTGCAGTCAGATGGGTTTAGGGTAAGGTCAGTAGTTTGTAGCTTTGTTGAATTCCTTAGGACAACAGAGTGCTAGAGTTAGATGTGAATTATCATTATTACTGCACAGATCTGGTGTGGAAATTATTCACAGAGAAAAGGATAATGACTAAAGTCTAGGCACTTCCACCAATTAATAAACATGGCATGGTTGTTACTAAACAGCGTGTTGAAAAGATAATAATGTCTAGCCAAGTCTTAATATTTGAACTTGCAATTATGGCTGAGGGTCACAATTGTTTGTCAATGTGATACTGTGTNAGTGTCTTTTCCCCACTACACATACTGACATGCAATCTTGTTCTTTATACCTTTCTCAGAACACACAATATCAAAGATAAAGACCCTGGGTTATACCTAACCTACTGTGTACTGCCTTGTATTGCATGGGTACTTTATATCGGTTCTAACAGATGCCCTGAAGTCAAGACTAACTGTAAATGGACTGACTGCCATTCTAACATGCAGCGATTCTATACTCCCCTCACTACTTCAGTGTATTTAATTAATAGTTGCATTATTTATGCTTAAACTTTATATAACATTCTAATAAAGCTTAAACTCCTTTAATATCTTCAGACAGTCATTGATTTTACTCCTACTTTATGTCTAAGAACAAAGCAATTGCCTTAACATTTAGAATGTTTTTCTTCTTCATAATTCATGTTATAGAATCATAGAATATACTTAGTTGGAAGTGACCCCTCAGGAGCATCAAGTCCAACTCTTGACCCTGCACAGGATACCTCAAGAGTCACACCATGTGCCTGAGATTATCATCCAAATGCTTCTTGAACTCTGTCAGGCTTGGTGCTATGGCCACTTCCCTGAGGAGCCTGTTCCAGTGCTCAAACACCCTTGAGGTGAAGAACCTTTTCCTGATACCTAACCTAAACCTTCCCCGACTCAGTTCATGCCGTTTCCTCAAGTCTTGTCACTGGTCACATGAGTAAAGAGATTGGTACTTGCCCCTTTGCTTCCCTTCATGAGGAATTGTAGACTGCAGTGTCTCTCCTCAGTCTCCTCTTCTCCAGGCTGAACAGACCAAGTGTCCTAAGCTGCTGCTCGTATGGCTTCACCTCAAGGCCCTTTGCCATCTTTGTTGCCCTCCTTTGGACACCCCCTAAGAGCTGAATATCTTTCTTCTATTGTGGTGCCCGAAACTGCACATAATATTCAAGGTGAGGCCACACCAGTGGAGAGCAGAGCAGGATAAACCCCTTCCTCGACTGGTTGGTGATGCTTCGTGTGATTCCCCCTAGACCATGGTTGGCTCTCCTGGCTACCAGGGCACTGCTGACTTACACACAACTTGTCATTGGTCCTTACATAAAGTTTGCTTAACTTTCCTATGATTCTTTCCATACTAGGGCACACTGCAGAAACACCCAGTTTTGTGGCTGTACAAATTTCTTTAACAATGACTTCTTGTGATACTTGATTTTGATTTAATAGGTATCTTGTTTATTCTTAGACAAAAACTGTGCACATAAGATATGAAAGTTAAGACTTATTAATGCCTTAGACCAGGAATTGCAATGAATGGTAGCATATGGCATTTTTATTTTCTGTAAAGCTCTGCAAACTATTTTTCATAACTGTCTGGTGCTTTGCCAAATAAAAACTCCCAATTGCTATATAATGTGGTAATGTTTAAAAAACAAAGACAATGTCTTTCTAACAGCTTTTAGATATTTTAGTTATTTAGAAATA
This sequence comes from Neodrepanis coruscans, assembly GCA_013400695.1. Classification (NCBI taxonomy): domain Eukaryota; kingdom Metazoa; phylum Chordata; class Aves; order Passeriformes; family Philepittidae; genus Neodrepanis; species Neodrepanis coruscans. Next base: position 33,194 of record VYZS01016242.1, read on the forward strand.
ACAGATATTTTTAATACTGAAGGCTAAATTAATCTGAAAAAACAAGATAATTAAATTACAATGGTTAAAGTTGGGCTAATTTAGCTAATAGTGGTAATACATTTTACAGAAAGAATATCAGTCTATCTGTTTGGAAGGTATAAGCATTGTGTCTGAAACAACACCAAAGTTAATTCTATTCTGCCCACTGCACAGGGTGCAAGCAATTTTCCTGGCTGTTCATCAATTCTACTTCCATAGATGATGTGGTTCTCCAAGTTTTTTATAGCACAGCTCATGGAATGTGTTGTGTAATGCATGATGCAAAATTGCGGAAAACTGCAAATTCTAAACATTGCCTGAAAGGCTTTGGACTAATAATGGCTGTTGCTCAAGTTAGGCCATATGTATTAGCAGTTCCTATGTTTTCCTTTTGTGCAAAAAGAATGTTAGATATGAAGTAAGTTTTCATTTGTAATGCCAAGAGCCTAATGGGAATGTTCAAATCTCAGGTTTCATAGTTTATAGCCAGACAAGACTATCATATCACCTGATCTGACTGTCTGTTCATTTCAGGACACATAAGTTTATCCAGAGACCTCTGACTAAGTCCAAAATTTCTGTACAGTGAATTTAAATGCGGTCTCTGGCAATTAGTTTTCCTGCTAACACAGAGAATGGAACAGCAGTTGTCATCAGTCTCACATCTGTCCTGGTGCGTGCTACAGAAGCTATGCTGCTGGAGGTTTGTGCAATGTGTAGGTTCAGAACACAGTATTAGACGACTATAATTTTGTCTTGATGTTTCTTTGAAGACAAACCACATTCATACACTTGGAAGTGCACATTTTTTGTGGATGAAGTGGTGATCATAAAACCATGGTCTGCTCAGCTCTGAAATTAGAAAAAGGCAGAAGTTAGCAGAGTTGTTCTGTTACTCCATGGTAGTCTAGTGGAATAATTTGTCTTTCTTTGCTGCACTAGGATGATACAACAAATATAATAATGATAAACTTAAGCAGCTTGTACCCGGCAGGGTACAGAGGAATTTTACCTCATCTGCTTGTTCTGATCTAGCAGTATCAGCATAGAATCACAGGTCTTTACCAAGTTATTTGTTTTGAAAAATTACTATAAATTCTGCTACCTCTTTCTGCAACTTTTACTCCTTTTTTTGGAGGCTGTGTCACTGGTAATCCGCTGAAGCAGGTAGCTCCTTTTCCTGCTTTTCTTCTGCTGTAGTATCATCTGTATGTGTATTTGCGAAAGGGAAGGGGCCAATCTCTTGTTGCTGCATGGCCCTTTGTCTTTAAGCAGTCAAGCTTGGACTGATAATCTGTTGACCTCCAGAGGACCCTTTGAAGCCCAGTATTCTATGGTTGACTAAAAGAAAGATACATGAATACTGCCAATCAAGGAAATGTTCTTATTCTAATGATTGATCACAAATCCTTTTTCAAACTATTTTATGTCACAGCTTGTACAAATTACATTATAAACTCCTTTCTTCTCCCCCCCCCCCAGTCTTCCACATCAAATTTATCCCGTTTAGCACTAAACCAATATTAAAGTCTGTCTGAACTGAAAATACATTATGGAATCTGCAAGTTAAAGTGGTTTGGCGGGGGGGGGGCGGTTACTACTGTGTTATTGTCAGTAGAAATATGGGAAGATTTCTTAGTGAATAATAATTCTGTAAAGGACAATGTTGAACAAAGAAAAAAGTAAATTTTGTTCAAATTCAGTGAAGAGCTTCATCAGGGGAAAAAAGGTTGAAAAGTCAAGTTATTTGTTTCAACTTTTTAAAATGAAACATGTAAAATTTTAATTCAAACCAATATTTTTCTCTGAAAGACATCCTTCATATTTTTAAAATTAAAAGCTAATTGACCTTAAATGAAGTAATTTGAAATTGAATTAAGACTTCCAGCTAAGAAAATCTAGATTTTATATGAAGTTTTAAATTTAGATGCTCCCAAATGGTCTTTTTTAAGATTAGCTACAAAATCATACTTTACGAAACCTATAATTTACAAACTCAAGCAACAGTGTTGTGGTTTAACACCAGCCAGCAGCTGAGCCACACACGACTGGTTGCTCACTCCTACCAATGGGACCGGGGAGACAATGGGGAAGAACAAAAGTGAGAAAACTTCATGGATCGGGATAAGAACAGTTTAGTTGGTAAAGCAAAAGCCACATACACAAGCAAAGCAAAATGAGGAATTCATTCACCGCTTCCTATGGGCATTTAGATGTTCAACCAGCTACAGGAAAGCAGAGTCTATCACATGTGACAATGACTTGGGAAGAAAAGTGCCATAACTCTAGACATTCCCCCCTTCCTCCGCCTTCCTCACATTTTAAATGCTGAACATGATGCCATATGGTATGGAACACCCCTTTGGAGAGTTGGGTCAGCTATCCTTGCTGTCTCCTACCTAATCTTTGTGCACTCTCAGCCCATTGCTGGTGGGATGGAGTGAAAAGCAGAAAAGCCTTGACTCTGTGTAGGGACTGCTCAGCAAGAGTAAAAAAAGCCCTGTATTACCAACACAGTTTTCAGCACAAATCCAAAACACTGCTACCTGTGGAGAAAATTAACTCTATCCAAAACCACCACAGAGAAATAAAGCAAGCAAGTAAAATTCTTGATAGAGTTGACTAGTTTATCAGTTAGGAGAGAATTCCGAAGGATTTTGAAACCTGGAAATATCACAGTACCTATTTTCTAGCAGAAATTTTAAGACTATTCATACATGTTTTAGTTTTCTATCAATGGGGTGAATCTTTTTAATTTCCATTTTCTATGTTTCAATATGTTTTCACATTAAAATTTCAGATTTCTCTGAAATTTTAATACTGTTAAAATCTAGGTTTTGATCTTTTAATTAATATTCTATGGCACTACTGTGGCTTTAGAGAATTCTGTTCAGGATGAAGAAACATCTTAATCAGTAAGTACACAAAGGAAACAGAAGCCATTGCAGCTCTGAAGTAGGCCTAATTTGTTTTAAATTAGTACTCATACATGCATTATTCATTACCTTCCAGAAGAACTCAAGATTTTTATTTTGAAACCTGCTGTCACATGAGGTTTACAACAATGGAATTATAGAAGCTGAACAGAGCCATGTTACTTTAAAGGCAGAAGTACCACAGTTCATGGATTATACTTTATTCTAAACTTTCAATTTCATATATTTGACAGAGTTTTCCAGAATGGAATAGGAGAATGAGGTATTAATAAAATTTTTGTACAGAAGTATCCCAAATCTGTTATGAACAGAATGACTAACTTCATAAACTTAGTCCCTGCCTTCTATTTTGTTTTCTTTGTTTTTCATTACAATTTAGTATGTAAATCATAATACTCCTTGTGCTTCAACATAAAACTTGGCTGTTATGTACAGTGATCAGTAGGTAGCAAGCTTCAATCATTTGAAAACTGTTTATTTAATATTTACAGTGTACAACTTATCTAATGAAACACTTCTTTTCCCCACTGTAAGAGTATTTGTAATGTAGAACACAGACTGGGTTTTTCTTTCTTAATTCTAAAAATTCATCTCTTAAATACACACAATGGAATTGATAGCTTGAAATTTTACTAATTATTAGGGGAATGTTTCAATTTTTAAGTTGAAAAAGAAGAAAATGGAAGTTAGAATTTCTTGCTTGGGTAGACATAAATGCTATAGTAAATTGAAATGTCTTGTCTTTCAGATTTTATGATTAACTGATTTTACAGATCACTGAATTTACTTAAAGGAAACTCTTTAGATTAGATAGATATGTTAGAATTTTATGCTCATTAGATCTAGTAGACATCTTTCTGTGAAGAAACAAGACTAACTTGGCTGAGGCAGAAGTTGTACAGTGACCTGAAACTGGAAGTGGAATTCTAGAGAGAACGGAGATGTAGTTCAAACTTACAACAAGTGGTCCAGAACAACACTGGAAAAAGAATGAGAAAGGCCAGGAATATTAAACAAGGCAAAACAAACAAGCAAAAAACCCCCGAAACAAAACCAGAAAGAAATCTTAGGAAGCCATATTATGTTTCTAAAATGGCAAAGACTTAAGAAATAGGGCTAAAGTAAGAAAATAATAGGTAATAAACTGCTCTTCAAAATAGCTAGTTTTGTTGAAATTCATCCAAGTGCATTGTAGTGGTATGGCTTAAACCGCAGGGGAAGACAAAAAAAAATAACTCCTTTCCTGTGCCCAGTTTCAGTTAAACTGGGAGGAGAGGGGGGTGGGAGGACCTCTGGAGTGGCCAGGTTACCAAGGTTACCTCTGCCTGGGTTTATGTCCTGGTTTTGGACGATATTAGGTTTTATCAATGGACAAGAGATGGATAGGGAAGGCAGCAATTTATTAAAGGGTAGATATATGGGGGAATAAATGGGGGTAATTGCCCAATTATGACCAGCCTGGATTCCCTCTGACAGACACACACACACACACACACACACACACACACACACATGCTGTAACCTGAGGAGGGCCGGGGGAAGGGAATATATGTTACACTCTACCCCCAACAAGACGGCCCCACCCCCTGCAGCCACCGGTCAGGCCACGTGGAGCAGAGAGGAGGGGAAGAGACTAGAGGTTACACAGTACCCTCCGGGCAAAGCAGCCCANGGGAAGCAGCGCTGGCTCTCTTTCTCCTGGACTATGCAGCTGGAAACATGGTGCCTCTACTCAACACGGCCTAGAGGACTACCATGGACCCTGCTGCCTTCTACCTCTCCCCCACAGACTTTCCTAAGGTTACCACTGTTTTTTTTTCTTTTCCTGCCTGAGAAGACCCCTTAGGAGAACCTCTTCACAGACGCACCACCTCTGAGACACTGCCGCCTTTTCCACGGACATTTTTGGTTTGTGGGTGCCCACCTCTAAGCCTCTCCTGCGTTCTTAAGGAGGCCCTCCTCCTTCCCCTTGGCCCCTGAGCAAGGTGCTGCTAGTCTTTTCCCACTGCGTGTGTGTGTGTGTGTGCGCATGTGTGTTCCCGGACCCCCTCCCGGCTGGCACACAGCGCCCTCTGCTGGCAGTAAGATAGTAACTGCACACCCCCCTGTGTCTCTGGAGAGACACACAGCGCCCTCTGCTGGCCACAACTGAGCAACTGCACCATTCGTGTTCCAGTGGGACCCACAGTGCCCTCTGCTGGCTATATCAGAGCAATTACACCCATCCATTCCCCCATATATCTATATTTAATAAATTGTTGCCTTCCCTATATGTCTCTTATCCATTGATAAACCTAATATTGTCCTAAACCTGGACATCCATTTAAGATTTATGGCTATGGTGGATCTCCATTATGGCTGACAATAATGGTAGCTGCATTTTTGAGAAGCTGGAGAGAATGGAGAAAACTGTTTGGTATGCCATCTTTCATTAAAAAGAATTAAACAAGGTGCAGAGATTTACAAATTAGGTGTCTAGCTTCAATTACCAACAAATAATTACAGGTCTTAATGACAGAGAGAATGTATTTATCAATAGCAAATCATGTCAGAGTCCCTTAATTTATTCCTTGAAATAGCAGTGACACTGTGGATGGGGAAAAAACATAAATGGGATATATTTTTAATTTTCACAGTATGTGAAATGACTGGAAATACATAGGGAGATATGGACAAAGATGAAATTACATGAGACTGTTGATGATTCCTTTTCCAACAATAAAGATGTATTGTGGGGGGGATTAGGCACATCCCAGTATGTTTGAAGTGATACTCAGTGGTGTTGTGAATCATTCAGATGATAAGGTGGAGAGCATGCTTGATAATTTCTCATTCATCATCAGGCTGGGAGGATCTGAAAGCATTTTGGAGGATGGGATTAGAATTTTAAAATTGTTTGGGATAATGTGGATTTGAATCCATCAGATTGCATGATCTTTCACCTTTCACATTTCTGAATTACATATTTTATATATAAAGCACTGTTTACAACAACACAAAACATCAGTGTACACAATTAGGAAATGGTGAACAACATCGTTCACAGAAGATCATAAGATAGAATGTCCTCTTAAGAAAAAAGTTAATATATATTTGATGGGAAAAAGAGTAGGAAATATAGAAATGAAGAAAGGAGAGCTTTATGTGTTTGCTATAATCAGGCACTGAGAAAAAAATATTTTTGCAGCAAGAAGCTTTCTCAAAATGAGTTAAGAACACAGTCTTTAAAAATGCTTGTTAGTATCTGCCTGCATATTCTGGTTAGTAGATCACAGAAAGATGCTTGCTTAATATACACAGAGAATGTTCTGAAAAATAAGTCATGTAGCAAGCAGAATCTAGGCTGTGACCTCAAAACCTAGTTTATTCTGCCAGCCCTGTTGAAAATATTTCCATATGGTTACACTGACAACTTTACCATAAAACAGAGTTTTCTGTTAATTTATGCAATCAAGTGAATAAAGGATGCTGGAGTTTTGTAAAGGTTGAAAAAGAAATACAGTCAGTACTGAAAATTGAACTTAAAGAGAAACTAAAGAGAAACTAATAGCCCGGTTGGCATTCCTAGGTACTGTTATGAGAGATTGGGTTCAGAGGCCAGTTTTAGGACATACCAGTTTTTCTGAACTTCTCTCATTCTCTTTTCCATGAACTAGGATTTAGAATTTGGCCCTTGACCTGTGTTCAGGAAAGCAGTCACTGAAAGTACTTGTTGTTGACAGGGATTGATGGCTAATCACAAATGGTTCTGTGATGGAAAGTTGCATGACTTGTAAAGACATTTAGAAATGCACTCTTCTCTTTCCATTTGGCAATCAAGATTTAGTAAAATAGCATTTTCTTCAATGGCTTGAGTCTATCAGGCAATAACTAGACTGAGGATGTGGATATATGAAAATATTTCCTAGTGAACCATTACAACTTTTCCTTGTATATCTGTTCATTTGCTACAGAAGGAAAGGTTTGACGTCATCATCCATGTTCTGTTTCACAAAGCAGACAGCTCAGACTTAAAGATACTCTCAACTATTATTAACAAGACCTAGACTGCTCTTTACTGTTAAATTTTAATGGATTTCCAAAGACAAAAGTGTAAAAAAACCCTTTTCTTTTATATACCAAGATCTAATTTTTTTTATTTTTTGAGGCAAGAAGCTTTTAAAACAGTATTGATGCACTATGATAAATGCCTCCAGAAGGCTCTTACTGTTCCCAAATCCAGTTCTGGTTCTTGTCAGAAAATACAAAGTGGCCAATGGCTTCTCAGGGTGATTTCATTCTCCTAACTATGAATCTGCCACACATGGCTCTGCCATAACATTCAGCCGTGTATCTTTGGAGTAAACAGAGGCATCGGGGCCTGTTCACCTATGAAGGTTACGAAACCGTAACAGAGAAGTTACACAAGAAGTTCTATCAGTGCCTTTCATTTCTTTCAGAGGACCATCCAAAACAGAAATGGTAATAGAGAATGAGGAAACGCAGCAGCAAAAATGGCTGAATCTGCACTCAGACTGGAAGAATAAAAATGCATCCACTCTACATGCACTTCTAGTGAATGGGTAAGAAACACGTAAATAAGATCAGTTTCACTGCTGTGGGTAGTCACTTATCAATGGAGGATGAAAAACTCCCTTTGGTAAGCTCTTTTTTTTCCTAGGTATCTATGTATAAATCCCAGCCCATGCTCATGTGAGGTCTTAAGAGACAGTCTACAGTGATCTTAGTGTCTATGGTAACTGTAGTCTGGGTTCACCTTTGAATCCTCAGGGGCCCATTCTGCTAAAATAACAGCACGTCACTGATACAGAGGTGATGCCCTTGAAGCCTCATTAAATCTATGCTGAACATGAAAGTTCAGCAAGGAAAGTATAGCAAAATCTGCAGCAACTTCTTATCATCCTCTGCAGCCCATGTAGTCTGGATTAATGCATTTGGAGCAACCACAGCTTCTTCAGAAGAGACTATATCCACTTACAGTAGGTTTCCTTGGTAGCTCCTCTGGCTGATAGTATATTCCTTTTGATCAACCTGACTAAACAGGTGGTTGCTAATGAGAAGCCAGGATCTCATGGTTCAGACACTCAAAGTGTGACTTTGAGACTGAAGAGTCAGTAAACTCAGAAATCCAGCGAAAAACTGGGAGGGCCACCAAATCCTCATCTGAAACTGCCCTCTTCAAAAAGCAGATTTATGGTTTCCCTGGTCTCTTTCAAATACCTTGATTTCAGAACATCCTTCTTCCATAGAAAATCCTTCTGTTTCACAAGGAAGGTCTGTCTTGGGTAACTGTGGAGATACAATATGCTTGAAGACACAAATCTGAGGAATAAGTCTACTTTTCCTTTGCTTGACTCCATTATTTCTGTACTGAAAGCTTTCCCTAATGGCAGAATAAAAAATAGATTGTATCTGCAAGGACCGACTTCTGCTTTTCTGCATCTCAACTTTGTACCTTTTTTGTCTTACATTAGTATTTTCCCCATTAATTTAAGTTCATTTTTCTTTCTTAATTTAGAGATGCCATTACTACATGGTGTCTGCTACTTGAAAGTTGTTTTTTTTAACTCTTTTCCTTTCTCAATGTGTTTTTCCTTTAGCCTAACAATATGTAAATGTTTTTCTCCACACATATAAGGTGGCATCTACAGGATGGATGGGGGATCAGTCCCAGTCAGCATGGGTTTAAGAGGGGCAGGACCTGCCTGACTAACTTGATCTCCTTTTATGACCATGTAACCCACCAGGTGGATGAAGGAAAAGCTGTGGATGTAGCCTACCTGTGCTTCAGCAAAGCCTTTGACACTTGTCTGCTTTTGCAAACTTCTGGGAAAGCTGGCAGCCCACAG
>VYZS01016243.1:12311-25346 GCA_013400695.1 Neodrepanis coruscans
CCCCACCCCCCCCCCCCCTTTTCTTATTTCAGCTCTTCTCCCTAAGCAGGATTATCTTACTTCCTAAATTTTAATTTATTAAGTGTTTCACCTGAAAGCAATCACCCTTGCAGTCAATTCCCAGAATAAAACACCTGCCTTTTCAATTCAGACAGCTTATAAATGAAGAAATACATCAGGGCCACAGAATTGCATTCAGAAGGCAGAGGTGTTTTATACAGGTGGTCTTCCAGCATCAGTCAACTTGTTCTAAATTATGAATAAGCTTGTTTTGGAACTGGGCTGTGGACAATGCAACTAGCATGCATTCTCCAAGATCAGTTCTCAAGCTTCTCATGTTTCAGATCTTCTTTATTAATTCTTTTTCCTGTACTGATTGACCTTTACGGGGACTACTTGAGACTTATAAGTCTTTCAACTGATTGTACTACCAGCCTTCAAATTTTCCTGTGGCATGTATTTACATTATAGTTGTGGTTTTAGTACTGTCTGAAAAATTGCATCATCCTTTGAAGACTAATTCTTTATAAATTATTCCTACTAAGATCATAAGGTTCTGTCTTGTATTTGAAGGACTTCTTAATATTTTAAAGTTGATTTACAAGACAAATTGCATAATAACCTAAGAATTTATTTTTTATTGTAAAATACAGTGAGATTTCTAGTATTTTTTAGTCAAATCTGTTTTCAGCATTTCCATTCAGGTACGCCCTTACGGCCGTGCATTTACAATTTTCCCTTTACCAGTACAGAAAGCAAACTTGAACTTCTTGAAAGGAATATATCAGTCTATAAATTGAAGCCAACTGATACCCACGGCAGTGATTATGCTGAGGACTATGTTCTGCTTTATGCCAAGTGACTTCAACACCCCTGGTTGCTAGTACATGCCAAGATGCTGCTATTAATGTTGAGCATATACAATAAACTAGGAGAGATGTTAATATGAAACTTACTAAGTCTGTTTTCCTGGGAAGGCAAACTCCTACAATTAAAGACATATCAATACTGGAGATTTTACCTGTTACTTGCTGTCATCTTCATAAAGTGATAGGATCTTTAAGGATCCATTTATTTCACCTTGTTTATCGTTATTGACCCTCACATACTCAGTTATCTTGAAAAATTTTTGAAAGAAATTAGATGTCAACAAGTATGGGTCTTTTTCCTACTAATATAATTTGTGAAGAGTAAAGTAAACAGAATAGTTTTCTGTTATCAATATCATCTGCAGCTATGTATATTCTGGTTATAGTTTTAAAAAAGAACTTGTAGAAATATTTAGATGACTGCTTGCCAGAGCAAGGTATTCAAATTAAAAAATCACATATGTATTGTTATTTTTGTAACATTTGGTATTTATTACCTACAGTGAAAAGCAGTATGAAATAGAAATATAATTATTTAATTGTTTTTGTAGCCAACTGATCTTGTAGGGTAGATTAAATTTTTCCCTTCAGATGATTTTAGATCAGTTTTTTAGAATAAAACCAAGTCATCTGACTTTTTTGTCACTCTTACCAAGGTAAATCTGTAATTAATGGAACTACTATCCGTCCCAGTTTGGACACTAGGGGGCATTAAAAGTGACGAGAGAATGCAATAGTTTCAAAATCAAACAAAATTTATTTTACAACACAAAAAAACCCAACAACAATGCTAGGGGGACAGACTGTGCTTCTCCAGGGCTGGCTGCTGGGCTGATGGAGTGAGGGAGGAAGGGGGAAAGGCACCAGGTCCTGCTATGAGGTTTCCTGGAAAACAGGAGAATAAAAAAATCCCGGGAGGAAACCCAAAAGGGGAGAGAAATACCACAGCTGGTGTGCGATGCGGTCCTCAGCCCCTGTGCTGCCTCTGCTGTCGCTGAAGCTGTGCTGCTGCCTGAGCCACAGGAAAACGCCGAACAGAGATGTGCTGTGATGCAGCTCCGATGAGCCCCAAAGAGAGAGAGGGCTTCCAGGATTGCTGCTTTATAGGGGGTCTATTCTTTCATGATCTTGGGGTCCCTCCTGGCGCAGGTCACCTCCGTATTGACTGACGGTGCTCGGGAACCTCCCCTCTGTGAGACCTCGCCATGAGGCAATATGGCAGCGTTTCCTGCCAAAATGCCACGTGGTCAATGCCCAGGGTGGGGAAAGGGGCCGCCTGTGAGAGCCACGGGGCAGCCCGGGGACCACAGGCACCAGCACCAGGCTGCCCTTGACCCGTGTGCCAGCAGCAGCCACTTGTAGAGGTGCCCTCACCCACTGCAATGGCTGCCATCATTCTCCACTCAGTGCCGCATTTCACACGCATGGGAAACCTGCCATGCATAGGTGCAGCGCTGGGGACAGCTGGCCGCACCTGTTGTCACTCAGCCTGGCACCAGCGCTGCCTGTAGCCGGGTGGGGAGAGGCTGGCGGCAGCAGCTGCTGCCCCCATGGGCTTGGCTGCGGGTCCCGCTGCTGCTGGTCAGGACAGGGGTGCGCCGCGCCCACACACGCCAGCGACAGCACCCCCAGCCTGGCACCAGCACTACCCCACTGCCGCCTGAGCCGCAGCACGGGGGGTGCTCCCTGTGCTGCACCCACCACGGCAAGCACTGCTGCTCCCCACCTCACTGCTGCCGGCGGGAACCGTCACTGCCACCCCGCTGCCCCACATATACACACCGGGGGGGCCGGAGAAAATGTTCCTGGCCTGGTGCTGCCACCAGGCAGTGAACTGGCGGGGGCTGCAGGAGCTGCTCCTGCTCCACACATCCTGGCGGGGTGTGCAGAGTCAGGGCCTGTGTTGGTTCAGGGAACCAGTGCCACGTCGCGAGGTCTGGAGCCTGTCTGCCTTGCTTTTTATAAAATACAAAACAGAGGTTAGAAACACCCCCTCCACCCCCTCACCCCTCCCCAAAACCAAACACCTCCCTCCCCAACCCCTCCCAAGAAGAAAAACTCCCTGGGAAACATAATTCCAGGAAACAAAAACATTTTAAAGAAAACAGGGATCTATTCTATCCCATAACACTATCTCAATTGAAAGAAAAGATCAATAAAAACAGATTATTTGAGATGTTTTCTTCCCTTTGCAGCATTTTCTGATTATCTTGCTTATGCAGAAGCTCACACCAGAGAGCTTTGTCTCAAGGAATGGTTAGAGGATGAACTCTAGAAGTGTTCTGTTACTCTTGTGGATTTGACCAAAACACCATGGGCAGGTATGTATGTCTTTCTCTCCTTCATAATTCATTGCTCACACATCCTCAGAACCATGTAAAAACCATATAAAACATCTTGAAAAAGAAATAAAATAGACAATTACAAATGCCTTCTATGCATTAACTTCGTAGGATATTTTCTTCAAGTACTATTTGTGAGACATATGCTGTTCCTCCAGAGATATGCAGAGAAGGGGAGAATATGGTGCTCATGCTTCATGTGAAGGGGACAGACAGAGTTTTGGTCTCCTCTGAGTCTTCCATAGCTAAGAAGTAAGATTGCCCAGTTCTGCTGCTGCTTCTAGAAACAGCACTGCAGCAGTTCAGATATATCTCTAGCCAGTTATGAGCCACCTAGAAGTGCATTCCAAATATTTTCCTTTTAAAAGCCAAACAACTTTGTTATATGGGATATTACACATGAACAGATATTGACAATAAGTGGCCAGAGTGGTGTAGAACCTCTTTGTACCTACATATTTCCCTTACAGTGCTGTTTCATAATGTGAAATGCAACTGACACAATGCCACTGAGGTCATATACAACAATTTGACATTGAAACATTGCAAAATATTATTTAAACCTGTCAGATAATGAAAAGAAATTCACAGCATAGGTGTGCTACTCCTTAAAAAGATAATACTGAAAATTCTGAGCTTTGGTTTCAAGAATGTAGCATAGTGTCAAACCTTAATATTACCTAATATTTAGTGCCACAATGCTTTAACATACACAGAAGAGTGATTCTGCGTGATGAATGCAAGCCTGGATTTCTACAGACCTCAGTGTTATGATTTAGCTAATGACAAAGAGTAATCATTTTTTACATTGCAGGTCTTCACCTGCAAGCATTGGCCTAAACCTAAATAACAACCTTTATTTGTTTATTTGTGTTTTTATGAATTTTACAACAGATTTTAAGGATTGAAAATCTGCTATATTGCAATGAGAGTGAGGTTGCTGCATGTGTTTCCAAGGGGAAAAAAAACCCAAGCACACAGCACAAGTCAGATCACGTAGAATAGCTAATAACATTTATGACACTCTTACAGAACTTGGATCAGGGTCCATTCTGAGTTGATTCAGTTGTCTGAACTTGTAACTCATGCATGGATCTTTTAATGTGAGTCTCTGGGTCTCTATTAATTAATTAAACCATACACATATGCTTCAAAAATTAAAAGTCTCGTGACAAGTGAGTGTCTCCATATAAATAAGTTTCTGCAATATATGAAGGGGAAAAATATGATACGTCATTTCAAAAGGTCCATACTGAATTTGATGTTACACCTTCCCCAAATATCTGAAAAGATATTTTAGCACTCAGTAAACTGATTATCAAACACAAGAGATAATACTGCCTATGCCAAAAGGACATGAATGTTTTTAAAATGGAGAGGACAGTGAACAATCTAAGAGAAGGGAAAAAAAGTTGTTTCCTGAATAAGGTACGAACCAATAACATTTTTAAGGAAGTAGTCTGGGAATATGATAGCATCTAAGAGATTCCTCAGAGGGAGTCAAAGATGTTTTTTAGTTCAGTGAAGGTAGACTGACAATATACAACTTTCATAGGGCTTTGACTATATAGCTCAGCTAAGCAACTGTAACTTGCCAGCTGTTTGAGAAAAAGTGAAGACAGAGTTGTATCTTAGATTAAATATGATTTTCTTTCTTTTCTGCTATTTCTGTCTTTATGGATTTTTTAAATGCATTGTCCACCTAGGATTTTATAAACAAGTGAGTGTATTTCGTTTTAGTCTAGTATGACTGCAGTGGGTTGACCCTGGCCAGATGCCAGGTACCCACCAAAGCCCCTATAACTTTCCTCTGAAAGTGGACAGGGGAGAGAAAGTACAATGAGGGTTCATGAGTTGAGATAAGGATTGGGAGAGATCACTCACCAAATACGAGCAAACAGATTCAGCTTGGGGTTATTAATTGAATTTTATTACTAACAAAATCAAAGCATGATAATGAGAAGTAAAATAAATCTTAGAAACACCTTTCCACCCTTCCATCCTTCTTGAGCTCTGCTTCCTCCCCATCAGTGGTGCAGGGAGAAGGGGAACGGGGATTAGGATCATTTTGTCACAGTTTGTTTCTGTCACTGCTTGGACACAGGAGTCCTTCTGCTGCTCCCCATGGGGCCCCTCACACAGGAAACAGTCCTTCACAAGCTTCTGCAGCATGACTCCATACCACAGGCAACAGTTCTCCACAAACATGGGTCCCTCTTCCACAGGGTGCAGTCCTTCAGCCACAGGCTGCTCCAGTGTGGGTCCCCCACAGGGTCATATCCTACCAGGAAAGACTGCTTCACTGTGGGCTCCTCTCTCCACAGGTTTCCAGACCCCTGCTAGGACCGTGCTCCAGCACAAGTTTCCCGCTGGTTCACAGGTCTCTTTATGGCATCCACATTCAGTGTGGGCTCCTCCACAGGCTGCAGGTGAATCTCTGAACCCCTGTGGTCCTCCATGGGCTGCAGGGGCACAGCTGCTCCACCATGGTCTTCATCATGGGCTGCAGAAGAACCTCAGCTCCAGTGCCTGGAGAATCTCCTCCTCCTTCTCCACTGACTTCAGTGTCTGCACAGTTGTGCCTCTCATATGTTCTCACTCCACTCTTTGGCTGCAATTACATCTGCACAATAATTTGTTTTTCTTCCTTCTTAAATATGTTATCCCAGAGGTACTACCACTGTTTCTGATTGTCCCAAACTTGGTCACCAGTGGGTCCATACTGGAGTTGGCTGGCACTGGCTCTGTCAGACATGGGGAAAGCTTATGGCAGCTTCTCACAGAAGCCCCCTGTAGCCCCTGGCTGCCAAAACCTGGACATGCAAACTAACTACAATGATATCTCTAGTGGTAACATCACAATAGTATAAGACTCAGAGAAATGGAGATAGATTTTATTAGTTCTGCACATTTCAGGCAGAGATGAATACTGAATTTCAGTGATCTAGGATTTCCAGAGAAAAAGAGAATATAACTATGTAACAGCACAGGCATTTGAGAATGATAATTTACGGTGTTCTGGGGAGCTTTAATCTAAGTAAAATACCATGCTTGAAATTAATTTGTCAAAGTAAACAACCATTTTTGAGGTTAAATCTAGCCTCTGTCCTGATAGTGTATAGCAGCAATGAAAGAGGCAGGCTGGGGAGACGTTCCTGAATGAATACTTAGCATCTGGTTTGGACAGAAGTAGGTAGTCGTGGTTTGTTCCTACTTTGTAAACTTGGGAGAAAAAAAGAGTTCATGGGCGGGGGGGGGTATATCTAGAACTAAAATAAGATATATGCTAACATTATTTAACATTAGAGTAAATCTTGACTGTGACAGAACTGTGGAGTTGCTGTAAGTCTGAAGGCTCTTTTTATCATGAGGCACTACCAAGGACTGTTTAGTCTGTCACAACTATTTTCAAAGTGAAAAAAAAAAAAAAGTGGTTCAAGACAAACGCTAGCCTCATTTATATTGAGCTGTTGCATACATCCCTACCTTTTTCTGTGTCATCATGCCTTTGATAGTCAGAACTAGGAAAGATGCAAAATCTGAATTTTCATTAAATGATACAATATATTCCCCTGGTACTAGAGGTACCGAGAACAAGTATTTCCAGCTGTACTTAATGACAGCACTGAAGATTTTATAGTCCTGTAGAATTCCTTACTTTAACGTGCTTGACATATATTCAGTGTTAGAAAAATGATTAGAGGCATATCAGGTGTCTAGACAGAAAAGAAGAGCTCTGAGGTCAGAACATCTTCCCCTTCACTTTTGCTTTAAATATTGTTTTCAGAATTGGCTTTTCTCTTAATAACAAAGCAAAGCTTCCGTTTCTCTGAATGCTTTCAGAGCTGTCTTTTCTGATTTCATGATTTGTCCTTTTCTCCTTCATTCCTGTCTTCTTCCTTAGAAGTTAACTGTCTGTGGTAAGCACAAAAGGAGTGGCCTTTGTGCAGTACCATGGATAGGCTGTGGAGGCAGACCAGAGAATCATCTTTAAGTTTGTGGATAGGTTCAGTCTGCTTCTGAAGCAAAGCACCTCTTTTCTCCTGGATAGGGTGAGAAGATAATGTTACTGTAGTTTCAGTCTCTGAGAATTTCCATTTGTGTAATTTCTCTCCTTTACTGATTCTCAGTATATGTTATTAAAAATAGCATCTTAGTCCCTGAAGTCATTACAGTTTCATGTCAAATGAAAAGATTCCTGTGTACTCCCTTTGAGATTCAACACATTGTTTAATTTGGTGCAAACATCTAAGAAGTAATGTTAATATGAAATTTAAACCTTTACACCTGTAACTACAGTAGCGTTGGCACTATATGTCTTATCTTGATTGCACAGCTTAACATAAGAACCACTTTTTTCTTCGTGTTCAACCTACATATCTTTGAGCACCACAGGAACAAAATTTGATGTATATATGCATGCTATCCTGGATGAAAATGGTTATACAGGTAAAACCACTGCAATAAACACCCTAGCTTTGTTAGGGTGTTTTTTAGTTCTTGATCTCTTTGTTTTATTGTTGATAGTAATAATATTTACAGAGGTTGTAGTAACACCTCTCACCCTGGTTGAAGAGAACAGAACCACACAGTTTTAGATGTTGGGGAGAGAGAAGAAAGCCAGACTCCTGTCTCATTTCCCTCTCCCCCCACAAAGTGTCCTTAGTAACCCCCCTCTATCATCATTCTCCTATTGGCTTTGAGGATATATTGCATTAAATATTTGAGAACTTCTATTTCACAAGATACATGTGGAGTAACATTGTGATGTCTCTAGCTTATGAACTTCCATGCCAATCAAAATAGCAAATCTATTTACTCCAATTTTCCATTACACCTGTATGAAGTAGTTCAGGGCATTTCTAATGATGATCAACAGATAATTATGGACCAATGGAGTCACTTGAAATAATGTTCTTATAATCATCAGTAATTTAAAAATTATCTATAGGTTCAGCATAAAGCTTTCTATTGTCCCCACATCCTTCAAACCAGGAGATCTTTTCCAAAATACTGAATCTGAGTTTGAATATCTTGTTTTCAATCCACATTATTATGGGCTATAACAATTACAGATATTCATGTATGTAACACCATTGACATGAAGTTTTCAGTTCTAAATTAGTTAGGTTTTATTTTGGGGTTTGATTTTGGTTTTTGCTTTGTTTTTGTGATTTGTGGGTTTTATTTCCCCCCTCCCCCCAGATTCCTTCCAGAATATTACATAGTTTGTCTGATTTTTCTTTGCATGCTTTGGAGATAATTGTTTGCATTTGCAATGTGTGCAGGCATAACATCTGCCTCAGAGTAAGTTGCTGTGTTCACTACTCAATGAAGCAATGAAGCATTTGAAATGCAGGAACATCCCTCAAACATCGTTGCTAGTTAATGATTCTTCATGCTCTGAATGTCACATCTTTTGCCTCCTGCGTCTATTAATCTTAAAATGACACACCTTACATTATCAGTAATCTCACTAAAAAAACACCCAACAAAACCAACAAAAACCTGAGAGGAGTCTTTTGAAAAAGTGTATTCAAAAAGTAATGTATCTTTATCATTCAAAAAAAGAAAAAAGATGTTATTGTTCTTCCTTTGCTCCTCTGTGAACAACAGACATTTAACTTGGAGCTAGTCATGGCTAATCAGGCCTCAAACACAGAACTCAAAATTAACAAAGGTCCTGCTGCTCTCTTTTGACACAAACTAATTTTTTTTTTTTTCAAATGATCCTGATATCTGGAAATGTGGCAAGCAGATGAAGAACTAAGTGGTGAACAACTAAGCAGATGTGAATAAAAATTGGTGATAAATGCAGTGTGCAGGTGGCATGGAGTGAATCTAAAATTGTATATTAGTTAATTTAGACCAAATTAAGAAACAATTTGCAATCCATCCAATCTGAAGGTACACATCAAAGAGTAACTTGCACTTTTGGAAAGGAATAATACTTACTTAAAAGGACATTGGGGAACATTTTATGGATGAGATATTTTAGTCCAAATTTTAAACAACAATATATTTGGCTCTGTTTTGGCATTTAATAAAAAACATTACCACTCCTAACTGATGTAGACTTTTTACAGTTGAGATTATTAAATGAGATATGTTTTAGTGGTTAAACTCTTTGTGTGAAACACTATATGGTAATCTCAAAAAGGAAAAGTGAGTAGGTTTGCAGTAACATATACAGAATGGCATGGAAGTTATACTGTAGAGTTTCCCAGTAGAATTTGACAAACTTTTGTTTCTTATATCCTGAATAAAAACTTGTTGTGGGGTGAAAGTAAAAGTGGTCTTTTTCCTGCCGTGCGGGACCCAGTGGCTGTGCGGGCGGGGGGGGGTCCCCGTCGGCCGCGCGCGCGGGGGCCCATCGGCCGTGTGCATGGGACCGGCGGCCGCGGCAGGAGCTGTGGCACCGGCTTTCACCGGTGCGACCGCAGTGGTAGGGGGCTGCGTTGGCGGCACGTGCCAGCGGCGGGGCTGCGCCGGCGGCGTGCTCCAGCTGTGGAGCGGCAGCACCAGAGCAGCGGCCAGCCCGGCAGCAGTGACCCGGCAGCGGTGGCCGCATGGCACTGAGGGCGCTGCCATTACCGGATATGCCTTTCCAGCCTGTGGGGTCGGTGTTGCTTCCAGCCCGACCCGGTGCTCCCGTGAGCAAGCGGGGGCGGGGCCCGGGTGCCGATCGTCCAATCAGAGGAGGGCCGGCCCCCTGGGGGCCATCTGCGCATGCTCAGATCGTGGTCCCCTATAAAAAGGGGAGAGTGGATGTCATTTTCCTCTTTCGGCTCTGGACGTGGTTCTGGTAGCATTGCTCCTCGTCTTCGCGCCGAGACTAATGTCTGCGTGGGGGACGGATTCAGCAATTCCGCAGCGGCAGCCCAGTGTGGTATTTCCCTGGGGGTGGATTCTTGTGGGGTCGCGGTTTTTTTTCCTTGTGGTTTTTTTCCTGGGTGGACGAATTAGCGATTTCTCTGCTGCCATAGCCTGGGTTTAAAGACCACATCTTTCCATCAGTACTGAAATCACTTCCCGGGGCTGAAGGGAGGGGGAGGGGGGCTCGCGGTTTCTAACTTTCTGAGTGTTTTTCTTCAGAAAGCCGAGCGGAGGCTCGTGCTGCTGTAGGTCCTCAGGTTGGCTGCGGGCCTTCTCTAATTATCCCGACGTCTCTTCCAGAGCCCAAGAGAGAGACCAGCACTATTCCAGAGCGTTCCCACTCCAACACGGGCCCTGGGAAAGTTTAATTTGTCTTTTTTTTTGCACTTTATTGTCGGTTTTCTGTGTGTGTGAAATAAACTGTGTTATTTGTGTGTTTTTCTTTTTGTGTGTGTGTGTGGCTTCTCTCGGACATCTCTTGTCAGGACCGCTATTCTTAGTGGTAAAACCACGACAAAACTAAATAGAGTACTTTGTATTAAATATCACCTTAGAAAAGAAGTCACCTTGAAGGCTGTGATCAAGGAAAAAGGAAGAAAGAAAGGGCAGCTGGGAGACCCTGGCATAGTGAACTATAATCTTAGTACAAATGACTCCAATAGTTAAAGAAAAGTCAGGGTGTCACTGCTTTCCTGTTGTTGGAATAGTCTATTATAATATTTGCTTTGAATTACAAATTTTCTCTAATAATAAGACACAACACCAACACATTTTAGAGTAATAATAAACCTTAAAAAGAGGTTAAATAACATAAAAATTGAAAGATTAGGACCTTTAAAGCCCACTTATTTGTGCCCAAAATAATAATTTTAATTAATTATTTTTCCAAGGTCATACAAAGGAACTTAGTATTTTTGTGTCAGAATGATAAAGGGTATTAAGAGGTACTTAGCATTAGATCTTATTTTCAAGTATTTGCAAGATTTTTCTTTCTCAGTCTTCAGATTTTTAGAACTGGCTTAAAACCCAAAGTGACCCGTAAAAATGATTCTTTTTTCTAGTTGTTGCTTGCAACCAGGCTGTCCCTAAAAAACATTGTGGTGGAAAATAATAGTGTATTTTGAAAATTGAAGAGTCACAAAATTCAATTCACATAAGTATCCTTTTCAAACTAACAGAAATTTGAAAATCTTTGCATGTTCTCCTGAACTTTTTTAGATTTCAGCTTGTTAAGGGCTGAATTCACAATGACACATTACATGGCAAGTGGATCAGAAATTCCTAAAATAAAAAATTCCTTAAAATATATAACTGGAAAATAAAAGAAAACATGATTTATCTGGCTTCAGACTAATGGATTGATTTCTGCATAAATCTCCCCCTGCTACAGGTTCTAGTGTGGCTTTTATTATATATTGGGAGACTATCCTTGTTTGACAATGCTTATTTCAGCTAAAACAAAAGAAAAATCATTAGCATCTAATCCATTATGGATCTGATCCAGAGATTGTGGAAATCAGCCATTTAGAAGAATAACATGGTCTTTGGATCAGATCATGTGTGATGGAAGAAAATACTTCTGATCTTGAGAAAAACAGCTTTTATAAACATCCAGTAAATCTTGCAGATCTTGAGTAACAATGATAAGATATACTGACAGAATTTAATTTACATGTTGAAGATGTGAACCTGACTTATCAGATGCTGAGCTACAAAATGAATAGAAAGGTGAGATTTAACAAACAACATTGTAAGGCTTTATCCTAACTAACCATGTTCATAAAGTATAAGATAGTGGCCAATACAAGATTTGTGATGATTCTACTCGAATTGCATATTTCTATCTCAGTTTATTCAACAGATCTTTGACGCCAATATGAGTATAAAGAAGTTTACTTGGTGTATTGTGTACAGTGTTAGTGCATTCTTCTACTTTCTCCAACTTTCACATGACTACAATTATTTTAAATATATATCTTTACGATGAATTCAGCATTATTTAATCAGCATCCTTGCAAAAACATTAAACTATTTTGAACACAGCAGGCATTCACCCTGCTGAAAATGCAGGGAACTATATGCCTAATTTTCATTCATTCATTCATTCAGTTTAAAAGGAATAACTTATTATTAAACAATGACAAAACTGTATCAGGAAATCATTCTGAGTATTACTCTGCCTTTTTTTTTTTTTAATTCATGTCTATTAATTATTAGTGAATTGAATCAAACAATTCTGCTTTAAGTATAGGCATTAGCATCCAGGTTTTCAGAAAACCTCCCGAACAGTCCAGAACAGAATATACTACTTGCTATTTTGGAGTTGAAAGCAGAGTAGGAAAAATAACCTTCAGAATGCTGCTAGTGAAACAGAGTGGGGATAAAAAGTGTAATAAAATTGCCAAAGGGAGTGAGTTCTCAGGGCAAATCAGGCACCATTCAAATACTAAATCTTGTTTTGCATTTCAGCAAGCAGGAAAAAAGAGAGATGCAACAAAGAAAATAGACATCATCTTAGATTAGTCCAACGTAAATGAAATAAAGCAAGCAAGCTGAAAATTGTAGAAGAGTTGATTTCACTACATGTTTATGTTAATAGGGTATTTGACTTTTGAATGCTTCATAAACCTTGTTATGTTCAGTGCTATTTGAGGTAGTAAAACAGCTGGAACTCTGCCAGAAGCTTTAATTGGAATCAGCTTAGCAGGCGCTGACAAGGTTTCCTAGTGTTTAGTTTCAACCTTATTATAAAAATGCAAAATTGTTTGCTGTGTATTTTCTGTTCATCTTTGGTTCACGCCCATAAAGGTGAGACACGGCTGCACTAGAAAATGGAATAGTTTTTTCTCAGATGCCGCAGGCTAGTGTTTTAAGAGGGCAGTGTGAATACTGTCACTTATAATTAGATGTTTCCTCACAAAGGAGGCTGCAAAGAACTCTTTTTTTTT
>VYZS01016244.1:7721-20775 GCA_013400695.1 Neodrepanis coruscans
AGCAAAGGAATGTGTAATCGGCCTGATCGGGTTCCTTCAACTGACCCTTTCTCTTCTTCTTAATTCTTTCTCCCAGCTTCCTCACAGATGGGTAGGTAAAGGTGACCCAAAATATAACATTAGAATGTTAAATTATGGACTCAGTGCTTATCCTAATCACAAACTCAGAACAGCTCTTGAACAACAAAATGTTACTACAGGAAGATTTTTTTTCTGCTTTCTGACTGTTTACAGAAGAAATATATAGAAGCTCTAGCAACAGGCAGAGAAAGAGGGCTGGGAAATATACACTAGCTGTTAGACTCTGCATTCAGATTCTGGAAGTTGGGAAATACAGCTTCTATACAGAAAATAAGTTTTTCAGAAATTCCTGGCTACATGCAAGTCTGACACCCTCTTTTTAAGTGACTATGTGCTTAACAAAATGGGGGATTAGCTGCTCTGAAAACCTATTACAGTGAATCCCTTACAGTTGTATGCCTCAGTTTCCCATTTTGCAAAATTTGTTTGCTACTTAAAATGTTTCTTTAAACAAGGCTTGGAAATGTTCAACTGACAACATGCCTGATGTATACGAACACTTGCCATATGACTACTCACAAAATTGGCAAGCTGTTAANACAATTTCTGTCCACATCTTACTTCAACATAAATGATGAATTGCACTTACTGAAAATGTCACTAGATGAGAATGTTTATAGGAATATTAATGTTTGGGTTTTATTTGGTGGTATGTTGGTTTTGGATTTTGGTTTTTGGTTTGTTTTTTTTTTTTGGTTGTTGTTTTTGTGGATTTTTTTTTTTTTTGAAATTATCTTTAAAATTCCTGCCTGTTGAAAGTTATATGCAATTGAAACAGAAATTGATTATCTGTATAGGATTATGTGACATCTTGCCTTTTGCAATGTTTTGTGGGGTTATAGGCAGTACTATCACCAGTATTGAATGAATAAAACTTCCAGGAAACTAAGACCACTTAGTTTAATGAGAAAGAACAAGTTTTCCCAAGCACATTTTCCAATTAATCAATTACTATCCGAATATCAATCACCTCAAATTATCAGTATGTTCATATTTGCAAGCGTAAGTCCATGTCCCTTTTATAATCTACAGCAATTAGTTATATTACCAAAAGAAATTCAGATTTACAGCTTTTATTTTCAGGTAGTTTTCTTCTCCCATCCCAAATACAGCTACCAATAATAAAAAGATATAAACAGTCACCAGTTATGCCTAGATAGTAACTCAGACCTTGAGAGAGTTGGTGATACAATTTCTATGCATCTATTCTTTTTTTGGGGAGGGGAAGTGGAAGCAGGGAGAGCAAGCTGATATATGGCTTGCTACACTTTTCAGGAGACTTGATTTGTCAAAGAACCAAACACTTGTCCCCTGAAAATGTTTTAAACTGCATAATTATTATCTCCAGTAACTTTGGAAAAATACAGCTCAGTGGCATATATGAAAGTCCAATCTAAAACCTGTCATGTTTTCATATGTTCACTTGCCAGCTATCCACTCAGTCCCACTATTTTCTTCTGAGTTATTCTCTTCACCAGTGAACACCACCAGTTGTGTTGTATAACACTGCAGGATATTTGTCTGAGTGATTAAGGGCAGACATGACTCTTACAGACTCCTGTGGGCTGGTATGATGTGCCAGCTTTGTCACTTCCAGTTGTTGGTGTGCAACAACTCAGACTTCCCACGAGAACTCAGAAAACGTTAATACTCAGTCCAACAGCTCAACAGCATAATCTCCTCAGAGAAGTAAACAAATTAAACTGAAACAGAGAGAGAGTGACCTTGGATAAGTTGCTTCAGAAACCTGTGCCACTTTTTACTTCCAAGCTCAGCTGCCTTTCCTGTTCTTTTTCTGTCAATCCAGGGCCCAAAGCTCAGCTCTTTACGTGACTGTAAGCTGGAGCTTCTGGCTGTAGGGACAGTGCAAGGGGTAACAAGTCACATAAGGTCTTGCACATGAAGAGCTTCGAAAACACCCTTCCCTCTACTGTTTCAATACAGCTTTATCAAAGCAGCAGCAAATCTCTAACAGCACGGTAATATAAAGGCAATGAATTTACAAATATATATGGAAATGGAAAAAGGATTTGGGACCAAATGAAGATGGCCTGAACTGAAAAGAGCCGAGACATAACAGTTGAAATGGTTGCCTTTGTGAAATTCTTCATTGGGCCTTAATGTCCACAGAAATATCTGCAGAATTATTTGCTTAAGTGTCCAAGCAGGATTGTTTATACTTTCCCACAGTAGCTTAAATTATGTGCTAAAAAACTTGACTCTGTTGTCATTCAACTACTTCAGACAAACTTATTTTTAANCTTTTTAGTTACTTACTGAATTTTTAAAAATAATTTTGAGTTCTGCACTTCCACATTGTAAATCGACCTGAGTACACACAGTTCATGACTTAAAATCTACAAAACACAATTCAGTGAAGAAGAGTGCCTTTCAGTCTCTTATTTTCCAAACCCACAAAAGCAGATCACCAAGTCCTTCAGAAAGAATAGTTGAATGGACTCAGACATTTCCTACTCAGTGAAATTTTGGGCCAAACTATAGAGACAAAAAAGCCAACAACGTACAAACATTTGTTCTGTAAAAGTAATGGACAACTGACATGACTTTGCTCACAAAATTTAAAAGTGAAAGCAAGATCAGTAGCTGACAGAATTCCCTGAACTTAACAGGAGGATCTGCCTTCCAGGACCTATAAGCACAGTGCTTGCAGGCTACTTTGAAAACCTCTTAATCTGTATTTTTCATTTTGAAAGATATGTCATTTGTAAAACTGATTAGGATATTCTTTCTTCTTAAATATAAGTGCTTAAATACTGATCACTTTTATGTACTCCTCCTGGTATGTACATTTGCCTACATATAAAGCATAAGTATATTGAAGCTGTCCTGTATTGTAACAGAAGAAAAAGAATTAAAGAGAATAGAAACTAATAAAAATGAGATATATCTAGCATTTGTAGGTTGATTAACTGAAAGAATGCACATCTTTAAAAAAAAAAAAAGATGTTATTCCCTAGATGTCCTGGCTACCCACATTACATACATCACATCAATGACATTTTCAATTACTCAGTGACATAAATAAAATGAAAGAGTATCTGGTACACACGGAGACAACTTACCTCACAGTTTCCATGCATGCAAATACTCACTATTACTTTGAATTGTTTACCTATGGTGAATTCTGAACATAAACATAACATAAACAAACAGTTTACAAGTCCAGAGGGCTGATTCATCTCTCACATCTAACTGTGTGCTGGAACACCCCAACGGACACCAACAGAACAGCACCTTGAACATTTACAGAAGCAAGACGAAATGAAAATCACTGCTCAAGGGCCTAGTGCTTCGAACTCTGCCCAGGTGAGTTCAGTGGTGCTTTTGGACAACCTTAATAATTGCTTCAGGTGGAAGTGGGCTGTATATCTCTCCATTGTTATCATACATGAACTATATAGACCATATGAGGCATCACTCTCTTGATACATAGAGGTTTCATTAATTAAATTCAGCATTGTATTTTGCACAATAAACAGCCCCCAACTTCACCAAGGATGACTTACAAGAAGGTTCAGCCACTATGTCTGTATAGACATATGTCTGTATAAAATATATATGCAAGAGACCTTAAAGATCATCTAGTTCCAATAGTCCTGCTGTGGTCAGGGACACCTTTCACTACACCTGGTTGCTCAGAGCCCCATCCAAACTGGCCTTGAACACTTCCAAGGATGAGGCATCCACAGCTTCTCTGGGCATCCTGTTCCAGTACCAGACCACCTTCACAACAAAGAATTATTCCTAATATCTAGTCTAAACCTACTTTCTTTCAGTTTGAAGCCAAGCCCCCTTGTCCTGTCATACATGACCTTGTAAATGATCGTTCCACTCCAGCCTTCTTGTGGGAAGGGCAAGGCTCCCTTTGGGTATTGAAGGAACTTCTTTTTAAAATCATTCAAGTCCCTCCTCTTCCTTCCTCTCTTTAGCCTCCTTGTCCTGGGCCCCAGCAGAAGAGGAGGTGAAAGAGAAGGAGAAACAGGTCATCCTCCACTTGCTCCAGGGAAGAGGTAGACTGTGTCCCCCTGTGGGGACAGAGTGCTCTGAGGCCCCAGCAGTACCTCATCCATATCCCCTGTGTCTCCTCAGCACCACAGCTCCACCCTGCACATCCAGACGCTGTCAAGAACAGCCACCACTGCTATAAACCCATGGCCCAACTCATCACTCCTTGGCATTACAATAAGGGCCAAGAATTTTGTTGCTCCTAAATAGAATGAAAATATGGTTTTAAATGAACAAACATGTCCATGGATAGCCATTCTTATACTCCAGAGTTAATATTTCACTTCATGAGTGTGTCTGTTTTTCTACTTTAGAATTGCTGAAAATATGTTTTAGCAGAATAAAATTCATTTTTCAGTGTACTGAAGAATGGAGCCTATAAAACAAGCTTAACACCACATTGCATCAAAACTACAGAGGCTAAAACATCTTGTGTTTTACTATGTTTCTATTTTCAGTACACAGTATTGTCCAGGCACAGAGAAAAACACACACTTTTACAGAAGTAAACATCTTTCTGAACAGCCTGGCTTGCTCTCCTAGCTTGCATTTATAATAAGCACAGAAAAACTTATGACTTTTAGCTCAAGAGTATCGATGTAATTATTGAAATCTTTTCACAATAAACTGAAATGAAACCACTTCTGACAAACAAAGCGAACAGTTTAAAGTGTCAGTTTCCATTTCCACAGAATCTTCGGAGCCGTAAGAGAGGGGACATGGTCAGGCCACTTGTTCTGCAAAGAGTTCTGGTGGACTCTTACTGCACACACCAAAATGCTTCCCAAAGTGCCAGTTTAGGAATTATTTTCCCCTGCAAATATCCAAACTGAATCTGATTGAACTTCCCATTTGGGAAAAAATGTAGGGTCAAAATCTGGTCTAGTGGAAGGTGTCCCTGCTCATGGTAGGGTGGTTGGACCGAGATGACCTTTAATGTCCCTTCCAACCCAAACCATCCTATACTTCTGTGATAAAATAGAATAACTGTTGCCATGATGTACAGTGCTGCTGGAGAGGGATGGAAAGCAACACCAAACCCCTCTGCTGTTTACAGCAACAAGCAGGTGTCTTTGTTTGTGACCTGAAATTCTTTTCCCCTCCCTTGCAAACACTTCAGAAGTAAGTCTGTCTATTCAAATCTCCACTTAAAAGGATTATCTGCAGTGCTGAAGACAGGCAGGAGCTCTGAGCCCCAGCACTCAGCTTTCTCAGTGGGGGGTGAGAGCCAGCATAGCAATGGACTTAAGCAGACTTTCCATTTTGACAGAAACAATAAAGAGAAGTAAGGCAGAGACAGAAAATTTATTTACACAGATCAGAACTAGATGTGAAGTTATCTAAATAAGAATAGGCAGCTGAAGAAAATAAGAAAATAAGAAGAAAATAAAGACAGACCAGAAGTTTGCGAAGGTTTAGGATTCCTCTGCAGTGTGAATTTACATCTTTTGCTCCACTAAGGCCCCTGAATGGTGCAAAGCAAAGCTTATCTACCTTCACCTGTTTTATCAGTGTCTCATAGATTTTTCCTTTCTATAATCGTTGTGGCTCATTAATTTTAAAATATTTCAAACCAAATTCAACCAGCACACTCTTAGCCACTCCAAAACCTTTAAATAAATGGAAAGTTCCAAATTTAGATGAAATCTCATGGAGTGACCCCAGTCGACGAGAGTAGGCTACATTAAAGTTGCCTATCCTACTGCTTTCTCATCTGCCTCTAATAATCCCAGCTATGTGTCTGTCATGCACTGCTTCATTCTGCAGTATCAAGGCAGAATAGAAAAACTGCTGTCCAAAAGAAGTGCTTCAGCCAACACCTAGGCAGCTTATCTGACCTATCTCCAAACTCCAAACTGAGTTATTAAACTCAGGTCTCTGATGAGAAAGAAAATTAGAAGTAAATGAGTTGCATTCATAGTGGCTTTACTCATAGCAACAAGCAGTCCTTTTCTTTTGGAGAACTCTGTGTAAGACAGTAATCATCTGACTTCTTCCATCGATTCTACAGTCAAATTTCTTCTGCCTTCCAACTTTCCCTCTATTCTTTTTCTGGCCTCTGAGATCCTGCAGCCCTGAGCTGTTGTCTTACTTTCATCAAAAGAAGGGGAAATCTTTCTTTCAATGTTGTTACTATCAGAATGGTGGCACTCACTATCTTCTGAATCTGTTTGTTAGTGGCTTGCTCAGCCACGGCCCCAGGGAATACACACTGTTATCTCTGTGGTCTCTGTGTATCTCTTCTGAATTTATGCATCTTGAATTACCAGACTTCCTCTGTGAAACTTTTCAATACAGTATCCAAAGGGCTGGTCAGTAAGCCTTAAATTTGTCCTTAGAGTATCCCTTTCCTTTTTATAGTTCCTTATAGTGCATCTAACTCATGTTTCTATCAGGAATTCTTCTACTCTCTTCATCTCCCTCTTTAAGAATTAAAATCAAAGTGTCATATAGAAGCAGAAGCCAATTCCAAGTTTCTTTTTGCCCCACTCCGAAGAAGGATTCAAGGCTGGTAAAGGTCTCATGAAAACAGACACAGAGTGGGTCACTAACAACCAAGGCTCAATCTGAGCTCAACCGATTGCATCCCGTGAGTTTGACATGCCGCTGCTAGAGCCATGATTTATGGAGGCATACATTTTTTCTTCTTTGTACCTTATCATACTTCTAGGACTACATTACAATACCTGAGTGCCTCACAGTCTATAATGCATTTAATCCTAATGACATCCCTGTGAGGAATGGAGGTGCCATAATTTTCATTTCATAGATGGGTAACTGGGGCCCATTACAGATTATGTTCTTATCTAGGAGTTTTATTGGCAGGTAAGGTTCCAGATGGAGACCGGTACAGCAGAATAAGGATATCCACCGAGAGGATTATATCAGTGCTAACTATATTAGAAAACTCCTCAGTGCAGCCTTTAGCCTCAATAAGATCCACAGTTTTCCAAGAGAAGCAATAGGAAAGAACCTGTTACACCCTGATCTGGCACTTTTTTCAGTGCCTGACCCCTAAACCATCCTTCCTCCTGTGCAACATAGGATCCCTTCTAAGCATATGTGCCACAGAGTAGAAAGCTGATGTGTCTCAGTACTGTCGCCTTTCACCCCTACTTCCTTTCCTGTCTCTGCATGTGTGTCTGGAGCACCAGCACTCACAGCTCTCCTCTGTGAAGAGCAGGCATTGGGCTACTGCACTCTGATGTTTACTGTAGTTATTCTGCTGGATTGAAAGGGTCTGGACACCTATGATTCTTCTTTTGGGGAATTTTAATACTGATATACAAAGGAAACAGAGTCCTCTAAAATCCAAAGGGTTGATATTTGGGATTTTTTATTTTCCATTCAAAAAAGTAATGTAGTAGTGAGAAAAAATACTTAGAAAAGAGAGTTTTCCAAAATGTTTAATTTACAAAGCCTTATCATATCTTGATGACAGCCTTAACTTCTTCAGATTCCTAAACCCTGAAGAGGGCCTGGGTGTCAGACAACTCCTTCTCTTTCAATGGATGGTCCCTTTAGTCCCTTTAGGGTCTACTGTTCTCTTCTGGCAGGTATTCCCCTGCTCTGGTCCAAAACAGATTTATACTTTGGCCAGAGACAGGCCAAAGCTTCAAAGCTAATAATGCTGGCATTAGCCCTTCATAATCCTTACCAGGGTGAATATTACATTTGTTGTGTTCCAGTCAGACAGTGCCGCTGTTGGCTCAAATGGTTTTTTAAAACTGTTTTCTACTGGACCTGCTTTGTCATGCACCATTTCCTGTACAGTTTTAGGATGGAAATTATCTAGTCCCATTAACCTGATATTATCTTATTCTCTTCCAACCCAGATGTATGCATTTCTGTTTCAAGCCCTTGTTCCTAGTACTTATTTTGTTTTTGACTTTGTATTTTGTAGCAAAAACTTCCCTGAAAACTGCTACAAATTATTTATCAAATTTTTAAGATCTGCTCAGAGAATCCTCTGGATTTTCTGAAAGATGTGTGATTTGAAACAATTTTAATCATTACCTACCAAATTTTTCAGTCAGGATCCTTCAGAATACTTTAATAGTAAGCATCCCAATATCTCACTATCATATAGTTTGCATAAACCATTTGCATAAACCATTACAGCTCCAAATAATCCAGAGACACCAGGTTCTCTGAATGTTTTCTTTCAAGTAGTGTCTGAGGAAAAAAAAAAGACAAAAAAATTAAGCTATTTTTACTCGACTATAAGTTAGGAATGCTGTCACTATCATCACTCACATGATCATTTAAGATTTGGTTCTCTGTTGGTTCTGTCTTCAAATTTAAAAAATCGTTAAAAAAAATTGAGATGTGTTGAATAGCAGAAATCTGACAAGGAATTAAAATTCATCTTGAGGTTGCTATAAGCAACCTCACTAAGGCTGTTAGCTCAATACCTTCAAATACTTTGCAGAAAATTGGAGTGTGTCAGATTCTCGTTTTCTGAAAGTTAAATATCTTTTTATTGAACAAATAGGATGATGTTACTTAAATTCAGTTCAAATACTTATTATAAATATCTGATTCGGGTAGGAAGAAATATTTATACTTATAAATGTGCTATAGTTTGAGAAAAATAAATGAAAGAAGCATATATTAATGAATATTAATAGCATGGTATAATCCAAAGAACATTGTAATTATGTAGGCAATCCTTATTTATTAAAAAACTCCAAACTACAAGGCACAAAAAGCTAAGAGCCCAAAGCAATATTAGGGTTTATAGATGTCTTTCTTACTAAATTTTAATTTTTTTTCTTTAAAAAAAGTTTTAGTGAGAAAAACATCCTAAGCCACTTAACACCAGATTTCCTCAAGAGATTCAAAAACCTTTTGTCAGACCTGATGGGAATTTCATTTTCCAGATGCAAAAGAAAACCAAGAAATGTTTCGTGTATCTTCTTATTTCATCACAAACATTTCTCATAGCTCTAGTGGATAAATAAATGTGACTAGGTGTTCCAGAAATTTAAAAAAAAAATTAAAAAAAAAGAAGTAATGAATGGGTCATAAAGCACCTGGATATTTCAGACAAAATATGCAGGCATTTATGAATAGAGATTTGCTTTGTGTTGCACATTGTCTTTATTTTTAGGTACTGCAATGTGTCTCTTCCACTCTTAAGATGAATTTATATCCTCAGGAGGGATACAATAGTACTCCAATAGTACTGGCTTAACATAAACATAGGGTATTTCTAAACCTTGAAGTTAGAAAGCGAATTAGGCTATAAAATTAAGTAGATTTGCATGCAGAACCCAAGCACAACCCAAAGGTATGCAATCATAACATTTTTAAGTTATAGAGATGACAAGGTTGCATGAATTGCTTCAATTAGAGTGCAGAAGAGCTTGTACACCACTACAAATATGCAGGAGCAAAGCAGAAGCTTCCTTTCTTGCCACCATGAATAAAATGTAGTTAGAAGTTCAAGAGCAGCCTTTGAAGTCTAAAACTTTGCAGCTATAGTATAATCTGAATGTTTTGTGAGCATGCTGTCTATCAAGAATTGTGTCAAATTTTGCCGTGTTTGTGGTACAGTACATTCAGACTCTGTTCAACCATGCTGCTGTTGGAGAGACTGGGCTTCCAGGCCTTGGATATCAGGCATTTTAAGCGTAGTTCCAGTCTCCGTAAATGTCTCACATATTTATCTGGAACAAATTAAAACTTTAGGCAAACTTGGATGCAGCTCCCAACTAACCCAAGATTTATGAGTGGGGGAGGAAGCACAGCAATCATTCAATGTCAGAGCTGGTCAGTTTCCTTGCCACCCATTTAGATATTTTCAACACAAAAAGGCTACTACCAGTCCAGTTTTGTCAGCTTGGATGTTTTAATAAACCTGAAGAACCAAACCAAAGCAACTGTTTCGTCATCATTTAATGTAAATGCCTGTCAAACCAGAGAGTTTCCAGGGCAAAAAAATATAAACAAACTCAAAGAAGTTTGAAAAAGGAGCTTTGATGCAATTAAAACAATACATACAATTACAGATATCAAGTAAATTTGGTCAGCATTTTGTGTTTGTAGCAGAACGAGTCATATTTTTTCCTGAAGAGAAAACCTAAAGACAGGTAGTGTATTTTACTAGAGCAAATAGTGTAGATGGAAAAACTAGATCAACTTTTAGGCACTCAGTCCTATTTGGAAATGAGGTATAATAGCCTATTCTTGCTATACCAAAAAAGGAGGGGAAAAAAAATCTCGCAGATTCTTAGAAACATATTTACATAAACTGCAACACCTTAAAGATCCTTTATTTGAATTATTTTCAGGGAGTCTGGAGAGCTTGGCTGCCCCCAGAACCCCTCCTTTTGGGTCTTCATAGAATGGCTTTTGTTGGAAGGGACCTTAAAGATCATCTATTTCCACCCCTGCAGTGCCATGAGACCAGGTTGCTCAAAGCCTCATTCAGCCTGGTCTTGAACACTTCCAGAAATAGAACCTCCACAGCTTGTATGGGCAAACTGCTCCAGCACCTCACCACATTCACAGAAAAGAGTTTCTTCCCAATATCTAAACTAAACCCATTCTCTTTCAGTTTGAAGCCCTTCTCCTTTGTCTTATTGTTACATGACCTTGTGAAAAGTCCTCTCCAGCTTTCTTGCAGGCCCCATTAAGGTACTGGAATGTGCTGCAAATTGTTTCAGTAGGCTTCTCTTCTCCAGGCTGAACATCTCTAACTCCCTCAGCTTTAATGGCACTATACCCTACCTCCTTTGGAAGGAAAAGCAACCTGCTGTTTGTGAGCACTATGGAAGTACTCTTGCAGAGCAGAGAGGGTGTAACCCACATGTCTTGGTGAATGGCTGCACGTGAAAGAGCAGAAAGATGCTTTGCAAAAATAAAAATATGGAAGTCTTAATCTTCACCTAGTTTTGCATCTTAACCATCAAAACAGAGAAGGAATCAAGAGTAAAAATAGCAAAGGTTCAGCCAGTATATTAAAAACCACAAGGCCCATTAAATGGAGTTCCTAATAAAAATTCCTCCTAACTAGTTAATTGCAGTTGCTAAATGATTTCTTTTTATAGTAAAAGCTTTATAATTAACAAGCCAGACATTGATTTCTAGTCATTATCAATTTCTCTATGATTATTATTGCTTCTATAATAATCTTCACTGTATTAACATAGATTAAGAAGCTCTTTAAAATAGAGCAGCTTCATTAGCTCCTGCTATCACAGGAGGACCTGCAGAACTTGGCACTTCAGTTAACCACCACGCAGAAGCTGAAAATAAATGCTGCAAGACTCTATTCCTAGGGGCTGACATGCATGAAGAAGAAACC
Source organism: Neodrepanis coruscans (assembly GCA_013400695.1). NCBI lineage: Eukaryota > Metazoa > Chordata > Aves > Passeriformes > Philepittidae > Neodrepanis > Neodrepanis coruscans. The sequence continues at coordinate 19,141 of VYZS01016244.1, forward strand.
TCAGCGCTCAACTCCGAGCACTTAACTCCCAGTCAGTAAAACTTCTAAAATCATTAACTTGGACAGCCACGCTTACAATATTTCTGTGTTAATCTTTATTGTTACATTAATGAAACATCTTTTATGCTACAGACCTACTACATTTGGAAAACTTTATAAATCGAATTGCAAAACCAGAATAATTTCAGCTAGATAAATGAAAGCATGGTAAAAACAGCCTTGAAAACACAGCAATTTAACGAAACACAATAGCATGGGAGAGGGAAAGAATAGCACACCTTGCGTAAAGCTCCTGGCTTTCAGGACTACACTGACTGAAGCAGGAATTGGGATGGGATCCAAGACACGCTATTTTGCTCCTGTGAAATGTGCCAGGGAATCTTTGCAGACTGAAGCTATTTCTTATTCAAAAGTATGGTGGCTCACTCACTGAGCTCTGCCTGATATTTTCCATGGAGATATGCTGAGACTGGTACTAGTTATGACTCTCTTTTGGACACACACTGACCACTTATTTGTGCCTGTAAATAACTGAATTCATCTAAAGTTTCCGTACACTTTGATTTTGTTTTCTTTTAAAGTTCTATGGACTGCTTTGCACTGAGATTGCCATGTATGATTCATATGGCTGCAAAATAGTCACATGGAAAGCTGGAAACAGGACAACATTTTTCTGAGCTATGCAAGGGTTTTTTTTCAGGTATGGTTCCCAGATTAATTAATGTGACATATAAAATATCATCTAATTACATGTATTTTTGGTGACTGTTATTCTCAGACATTCCAAGTGATGTCACTCAACTGTCCTTCATGAATTTGGAGAGGAAACCAAAACCAGAGCTGAGTGGAAAAGGGTTTTCAAAATAATGTGTGATGTTTTACAGAATGAGTGGAATCTGGACTTCCCCACATTACCAAAAATGTCAAATAGTATGATGATTTGGTTTGTCCCATCACAAAAGCTGAAAATAGCTGGGCAATTGTAGAGGTTTTTAAGTGCTGAAAAAAAGTTGGGCTCAGAACTGTCTTTCTGCACATGTTCATTTTATTTAAATACTGCAATTGTGGATGAGAAAATGCAAAAAGAAAATCTACAAATTATAAGAGAATTATATTGATGGATTAAAAATAAGAAGTATTAAAAAAATTCTTTTTCCTTTATTCTTTTTATTCTCTATTTGAAACATAGTTAAAAAAGGAAATTTATTTGAGCTGCTTTCTTTTGTTATCCTAAAAATCTTTTCAGCTCCAAAGAGAGTCGGTCATTATGGGATTTTAAATCAAACTCCATAGATTTACTTTGTCAACTCTGGCCTAAATTTCACACAGCATTCTCTGGCTTTCAAAGAAACTAGTAGATAGAATTGCACCTATCCTGGCCACAAATTGGTCAAATGCTAAAGGAAAACTTTTGTGGTTTCCTGTGATTTGTCCAAGTTTATTAAGATCTGTTAGACTGAAACAATGCTTTTTAAATTATCAGAAATCTCAGTCATTCAAAAAATAAACAGAAAATCCTTGCTCTTTTCATAGCTCTGCTCCATTCAGTGTAGCATAAATATGGAAAATTATACAGGAAGTACAAAGTGATGGAAGATCAGATCCTTGGAGAGATTTTTGAAGGAAGTACTACAC
>VYZS01016247.1:12444-24428 GCA_013400695.1 Neodrepanis coruscans
GCCGAGCGGCGACTCCGGACGGCGGGAGCGCCGTCTACATCAGCAAGTCCGCACGCCCGGCAGCACGGCAGCGTCCAGCCAGGATCGCGCTCTGGCGCCTCTCCCGCCGGCCGCGCCGAGCGGCGACTCTGGATGGCGGGAGCGCCGTCCAGCTCGGTAAGTCCGCACCATGCCGCGACTCCGCACCAGGCCGGAACCACACCCCCCGCCGGCGCGCAGCGCGCCTGCTGTCCGCACCGCACCGCCGGGGGGAGGGGGGGAAGGGATCACCGACCGGTGCGGGCGTTTTTACCTTCAGTTTTTTAACCCCACGACAGTGGTATAAGATACAAGCTACAGATTGTACACATCTGTGGCAAGTGATCCCTAAATGTGGCAGGATATGACAAAAGCCCTGAGGATTCCCACCTGCCAGGATAACTATGGAGCAACCTGGCAAGTTCAGCTCCTGTGACGTTATGCCCTGTCAAACTATATTAAAGAATTCCAGCTCAGAGGTCCAGGATAGTGTACTGTCTGCTGAGAACAAGTCATACCTCAGTATGAGCAGAACTGCAGGTGTGTCAGTACCCTCTAGGAAATACTTCCAGTCTAGGTAATAAGCAGGCACACGGCTGACACCGCACCGCCTGTGCCCTGCTGGAAATCACTGTGCTGAAGCACCGTCCAAGTGCTTGGGTTCTCCCCACACGCCACACTGTGAGAACTCCAATAATAAAATATACCTTCTAATTTTCTTTCTAAGACTGCCATACCCAACTCCAGTGAAGAAGATGGAACACCATCAAAAGACATGAAAACCCCTTGCAAATGTTTCTATTACTGAATTGCCTTCCCCTTCTAACTTCGGTCATATCATAACAATGTCCCTACACGTACCTTGTGTCCCAGCTGTTCCCGTCACATGTGCTATGACAAACACGTGAACACTTGCTCTTTTATACTGCAGTTCCTGGATTTATGCTGGTGTTACACAGCACCTCCTGCATTAAAGGGTATTAACTTCATATGTTACTTGGAGGCAAAATTTTGACAGGAATTTTTGTAGGAAACAAATGGTGCTCAAAAAAACCCAAAGGCAGCAATGGGATGTGGGTAAGCAAAGGGGTGCATTACAGTAAGTCTGACATTTTTAGAGTTAGGCAATAGGCCTAATTCCCCAGCAGGAGAATGGCCAATGTTAACATTTAGTGATTTGTTTAAATGGTGTTAATTTAACTTTTGTTTATATCCACAAGTGCAGGGAAAAAAACACTCAGTAATTGCAACTAAAAAAACTGATATGTAGTCCTTTATTCCCATCTCCCTGTTTTGATTTGCCCTCAAAAAGCGTTCCAGAAAAACACTCTCTTCTGGAACACTTACACACCCAGTGCCTTAACCACCCAGATTTTCAATCACATCAGCCTTTTGGGGTCAATCTTCTCCAGGTGCACTAGAGGCTTCAGTTGCTCAGCAAAGTTCCTCATGTCATCTGAAACAACGTCCTGTCCCGCTGGTGCGACCACGTTGAGCTCCACCAAGTAGGACAAGGAGAGCGGCTCAATGCTCTCCGTGTTTCCCGGCATCAGGATACGAAAGATCTTGTACACCACGATCTTCATGATACCCTTGCGGAACACGTGCCCCTTGGCCACGAACTCGTGGTCCATGCGGAAGCCCATCTCCACCAGGAAGTCCGTCAGGTTGTCCGATGTGGCGATGTCCACGCAGTTCCGCACCAGCGCGTGGCGGTTCTTGTCGCCTATCTCGGGCTGTCCCAGGTACCGCAGGTGCCAGGGCATCCCGCTCTTGTCCATGGAGCGCCGAGCGCGCAGCACGAATGGGCTGGCCTGCTGCCCCTTCAGCAGGAACACCATCTCGTGGTCCAGGAAGGTCTCGGGCTCCATGTTGTCGCACAGCCCGCGCAGGCGGTGCAGGAGGCTCTCCAGGCTCTGGTCCAGCACGCTCCCTACGGACACAGCGCCTCGGTCACCCCCTCCTTCCGTCCGCCGCCCCCGCTCTGCCCGTGCGCGGCTCCCGCCCCGCAGGCCCCGCTCCCTGCCCGGCCCGGCCCGGCCCGCCCGCCGCCCACCTTGGAGCAGGTACTCCATCATGTTGATGGTGCCGCCCGTCACGGNTCCGCCTGGCGGCGCGGAGGTGCCGCTGGCGCTGGAGGGCGCGGCCGGACGAACCCGTCCCACACCCCCGCGGGCGGTGCTGCGGGGGAGGGGAGTACGGTGTTCTGGGGTGTCCGGGGGCGGTGATCCGGGGGCGACCGGGGATGTCTTTTGGGGGTGTCTGGGGTCGGTGATCCGGGGGTGCCCCGGGCGGTGTTTTGGGGGTGCCCGCGGGCCGAGGAACTGGCCTCAAACTGAAACACAGGAAGTCGCACCTCCTCACGGGAAGAACTTCGTATGGAGGGTGGCAGAGCAGTGGAACGGGTGCCCAGGGATGTCTTGGAATCTTTCTCTCTGGAGACATTCAAAACGCACTTGTGTGAGTTTCTGTGTCACCTGTCCCAGGTGGCCCTTCCTTGGCAGAGGGGTTGGACTGAATGATCGCTAGAGGTCCCTTCCAACCCTAACAGTTCTGTGATTCTGTATTTCTACTTTTATTCTAGTTTGCACAAGGTAGGGAGCTGGCTGGTAAACCACAAAGGACTGGCTCCCCGATCATTGAAACCTCACACTACTAACACATTTTAACGAACATTCGTTGGTTACAAGCTGCATAACTTCTGTTATTTAGCAATCAAACCCCAATTTGCTTGTTATATCTCATGCTTCTCATGCCTATTACTCTGAAATTTTTCCCTCTGTTTGAGTAAGGGGTCATTCCGAGTAGGCTGTCACAGTCGCCTACTGCCAGAATTGCTTCCTTCCTGGCCAATCCTGCTGACTTCTCTCCTAGTGGCTCTCGTCTGGGCAGACCATTCATCTGAATGTCTTCTGCAAATAATTTCATGTAAAATCTGTCAGAAATATCCCAATCTGTTTCCCGCTGCCTGCCCTGGAGTGCATTGGGGTGCAGCATCAAAAGGGCCAAGGCTCTGGGATGTTGTGGGCTGGGCTTCAGCAGTTCAGCAGTTTGGGTTAAAAATTATCGGGTTAAAAGTTATCGGGTGCAATGCATGTGATCCATTAGTTTGGAAGGGCAGAGATCTCACCTGGGCACAACCAGTTTGCGGTGTTTCTAGGCAGAAAAGCCTCTGTGTTCAAAAAGTAGCAGAAACGCCCAGTATGTACCAGTTATATTTGCTCCTGCCGGTCCCCAAACTAGAGTTACAGATTTGATGTTTTTCTTAACAGTTTTTATAAGAAACCTTTCTGCTGCACAAAAAATAAGAGTATGTTGTCGTTCCTTTATCAGTATCACACAGTATGGTGCCCCCTGCCTCTGCCAAATAAATCATATAAATTTTCATAAAAGTCAAAGACCTGCAAAGGAGAAATGGCAGAAGTATGTGCTCCTGAGGCAGAACTGGTTTGTTTCAGTACTGATGCACTGGAGGTAACTTGGAGNCCGCTCCCTGCCCGGCCCGGCCCGGCCCGCCCGCCGCCCACCTTGGAGCAGGTACTCCATCATGTTGATGGTGCCGCCCGTCACGGGCATCATCGTGACTGGCGGCGCCTCCATGGTGCCCGCACGGACCGGCGCTCGCTGCGGAGGGCGGGAGCGGCGGCGGCGGNTGGCCCTTCCTTGGCAGAGGGGTTGGACTGAATGATCGCTAGAGGTCCCTTCCAACCCTAACAGTTCTGTGATTCTGTATTTCTACTTTTATTCTAGTTTGCACAAGGTAGGGAGCTGGCTGGTAAACCACAAAGGACTGGCTCCCCGATCATTGAAACCTCACACTACTAACACATTTTAACGAACATTCGTTGGTTACAAGCTGCATAACTTCTGTTATTTAGCAATCAAACCCCAATTTGCTTGTTATATCTCATGCTTCTCATGCCTATTACTCTGAAATTTTTCCCTCTGTTTGAGTAAGGGGTCATTCCGAGTAGGCTGTCACAGTCGCCTACTGCCAGAATTGCTTCCTTCCTGGCCAATCCTGCTGACTTCTCTCCTAGTGGCTCTCGTCTGGGCAGACCATTCATCTGAATGTCTTCTGCAAATAATTTCATGTAAAATCTGTCAGAAATATCCCAATCTGTTTCCCGCTGCCTGCCCTGGAGTGCATTGGGGTGCAGCATCAAAAGGGCCAAGGCTCTGGGATGTTGTGGGCTGGGCTTCAGCAGTTCAGCAGTTTGGGTTAAAAATTATCGGGTTAAAAGTTATCGGGTGCAATGCATGTGATCCATTAGTTTGGAAGGGCAGAGATCTCACCTGGGCACAACCAGTTTGCGGTGTTTCTAGGCAGAAAAGCCTCTGTGTTCAAAAAGTAGCAGAAACGCCCAGTATGTACCAGTTATATTTGCTCCTGCCGGTCCCCAAACTAGAGTTACAGATTTGATGTTTTTCTTAACAGTTTTTATAAGAAACCTTTCTGCTGCACAAAAAATAAGAGTATGTTGTCGTTCCTTTATCAGTATCACACAGTATGGTGCCCCCTGCCTCTGCCAAATAAATCATATAAATTTTCATAAAAGTCAAAGACCTGCAAAGGAGAAATGGCAGAAGTATGTGCTCCTGAGGCAGAACTGGTTTGTTTCAGTACTGATGCACTGGAGGTAACTTGGAGTACTGGCGTGCAGGGGTGACCTGAGGGGAGCAGTGCAATCCACGAGGGAACCACACCCCAGAGAGCTGCCACAGTAGACACACAGTGTACATGCTTCCTAGATGGCAGATAAGAGGCCTGTGTTGAAATAAAGTAAGAAAGTAGTCAACAAAAGATTTAGGTAATGGTTTAAAAGCTTCCTTACACTTCAAGGAGCAAAAAATGTGTTCTTATATACAGATCATCTAGTTAAGGTGGGAATAATGCAGTTAGCATGAAAAAAATGTATTGAGAAAGATAGCTAGAAAAAGTAAAAATGAGTAAAAATGCATTTTTGCATTTCACAAATAATATTTTCAGAGGTTCATTTCTTTCTGGGGTGATAATCTAAGAGGATGTCAGTTTTCTGTTTTGAAGTACTAGTTCTTTAAAATTCTACAGCTGCAGCAAACTCAAGTAGTTTTGCCCCACAGTCTGAGAAGCTATGCAGTAGTACAATCCAGGAAATAAATGTTGCCCCAAACTGGTCAACCCCCCTATGGTTCTCTCCTCACCAGTAGTGTAAAAGGCAGCAACAATACAGTCCTGCAGCTGCTGAGCTGCTTGTCACTGCGGGCTTGGAGGCTCTTTGTTTCACCTCCTTACCTTAAAGGTATCCTAAAAAGAACCTTCTCCTGCAGTTGCTGAAGGTAAGATGCATCAGACACTGACAACAGTTGGTCAGATAGATGGAGGACGTGGAGAGAAATGGAAATGGAGGGTAAACATGTTATTCCCAACCACCTACCTAAGTTCTGTTCAGCTCCCTTTAAACACTTCCTACTCACCCGGCTGAGTCAGGGAAATGGAATGCCAGTGTGGGGCCAGGGCTTTATTTCAGCTCCTTGTCACACACAACACGTGAAATGTTCAGAGCACAGCTCTGCAGAGGAACCTCAAGTGAAATAAGTGATCAGCCATGTTGACACTGAAATAACACCAGCAGTAGGGAGGATCAGTTAGGTGTAAACTGGATGTAAAGTTTAAGTTTTTTCTTCCTTGTTACTGAAACTTGGACTTTTTTTTTCACTCATCTTACAGGTTTGGGGTTTCTAGTGGTGGTTAAACAAAGAGTAATGTTTTCCATTCTGTACTACTGCTTAGTATGAGCTGCAAAGAGGAAAAAGGAAACAGGGCTGGCTCCTGCTGGCACCCAGGCTGTGTCTGGTACACTGTGTCCATGGGAGAGGCCTCCAGGAGGATGCAAGGAGAGGAGGAGAGCTACATAATTATGTCTCTTCACTGTGTGCCATCAGGCCACATGATGGGAAGGAAGTGCCCCGAAACATGTCATGCTGATGCTTTTTTAGCCTGCATACTGGGCAGCAGTATGTTTTAGTTTCTTACAATTGGACTCAATGCTCCTAAAGATCTGTTCCAGCCTAAAGGACTTTGTGATTCTCTGGTCTAGTGGAAGGTCCCTGCCTATGGCATGGGGTTTTGAATGTCTGTAAGGTCTCCAATGCAAACCATTCTGTGATTCTAAGAGCTGGCCTTTACTTGGCTATTGCAGATCTTGAGTTGTGGATATTACTGCCAAGATCTAGATTTTCTGTTTCTGTAGAGGCTGTGACTGGGACGGAATCAGTTCTCTACGGCAGCCTGTATGGGGCTGTGTTCTGGCTTTGTGACTAACAGTTCTGGTTACGCAGCAGCATTTTGGCTGTCGCTCAGCAGATTTTCTTTTTGTGCTTCTTTCACCCCTGAACCCACGGCGAGTGAGTAGGTTGCAGGTGGGCAAGAAGTTGTGAGGGAATGGAGGGTCACATCTGATCCTGACCACAGGGATATTCTATGCCATATGGTGGTGTGCCCAGCACCAAAAGCTTTGGGAAAAAGATGAGAAATGCGGAACATGCATGTTTATAGCATTTGCCTTCCCAAGTAACTTTTAGTGTGCTGAGGCTCTGTCTGCTGAGGGGGAGTAGTGAATAAACTATTTTGCTTTGCATGTCCAGCTTCCTTTTACCTGTTAAACAGTCTGTATCTTGGTGTATGCCCTTCCCATGCTCTCCTGTCTTGCTGGGGTGGGAGTGAGCAACAGCTGAGTTAACCCGCTATATTTTTCTAGATAGCCTGAGTCTGAGTGGGAATGAATGGGGAAAACTTAGAAAAGCTGGAGCTAAAACCCCTAGTGTCCTCTAAAAGCAGGCTGAACATAAACTGATTGTGAAAGGATAGGTCACTAGATAATTTGCAAAAGCCCTGGAGCATTGTAGAGATCAGGTTAGCTTTGGAGGCAGGGCTCCTCTCTCCTGCAGGCTGGTAAGCAGGGTGAGCCTGGGGCCAGCAGTCATCTCTGGGCAGAAAGAGAAGGTATGGAAATGTCAGTGCACAGCACTGTCATTGCTTTGTGTGTAAGGCAAGGTGGACCTGACAGGAATACAAGCTTCCCTTGAAGCAATAGAGAGGATCCCAAACCATCATCTTTTTTCAGCAGGTGGCATTATGCACTGTAAACTTTCTCTAACCAAAGCCAAAGTGAAGGAGGACACAACCACAAAAATGGGAAGCTGTCCCAAAACAGATGGAGATGATAATGTGCCTGTAAGACTTTCTGAGGAGTAGTTAAGAGCTCCCAAAAGGCAGCTGTAGAGAGGACAGACCACAGCAGTATTCACCTTATGGTCGTGCCAAGATGAGAATTGTCCTAACAGTGTCCATGCAGACACACCCAGAGCCTGGATATACTTGCATGCTCCTGTGAGAAAGTAAGTGGTGTCGCAGCCATGCTCTTTTCTGGGATCTGGTATGCTTGCCCAGGAATGCCTGTGCCAGGGCCTGTGCTAACACCAAGGCACCACCCACTACAGCTCCTGAAATCACAGCTGCATTCAGAATGCTGGTGTGCATCCCTGTTCTGTCAGGAAGATTCAGTAATGCACAGTTCACTGATGGGGCCTTACACCAGCTGAGGGAAATCAGTGACTGTGTGGTGAGAGGCAGCTGGAGATGCAGCACTTGCAGGCTTCACAGTTCTGAAACTTCCACGCCAGGTAGGCAGCAGGAAGGGGATTGGTGTGTTAGCAGAGGATTTTAAATACCAGAAGATTATGGACACAGAGGATAAAGAGAGAAGCAAAGCACTACCAAACACACGAATTTTACTGGTTTTTTTTCCCCCTAGGGTTTTAAAATATTTGGAAAGCTGTATCAATTGTAATAGTTCAGCATTTAAGTCACAGCAACTCCAGAAATTTGATTCCAGACAGCTGGTTTGGTTTTGCCAAGGATGCAACACAAAGACTGGGTTTCTTGTACTCAAATTACACACAAATTTGATGTTGAAATACTCTGCTTAGTTTGTGCGGGGGAACAAGAGTGCTTCAGTTCCCTAAACTAGCTGACACATTTGAAATGGTAACCTCAGCTTCTGGTATAAAATCTGTAATGCTGCAGAGACTGATTACAGATTGATGGGTATGACCAAGATCAAAACCATGGCAGCTGAACTGCAGGTGAGAAAAAAGGGGAAAAAATAGGCCCAAGCAGGAGGCATCTCCAATGCTGCAGTAAGTTAGTTCTTCCCCTTGGGTGAATTGTCTAATTCAGCTTTGAGAACAAAAGAGTGCAAACAGGCTCCTGCAGACAAGGTGAGAAGTTCTGATGTCATGGCCCTGCTGTGTTTAGCACTGCTCAGCAGTCACATCTCCCTTAACCCTCCTAATTTAGGTTGTGTGCAGTAAGTCACTAAGTCATAAAGTAAGCTTAAAATATCACAAGTAAGCCAATGTGCTTTCCATGGTTTTACTGACACTGAGAAAGTAGTTCTGTACCAAAATGTACACAATTTAGTAATAATACAAAAAATTAATTCTGCAAGACAGAACGTCAGTTAAATCCACCAAAATGAACACTGAACCACCATTTATTGCCAGAACAGTGTTACTTTAAATAAAATCACTGGATGAACATAGAAACAAAGTATTTCCAACTTTCCTTAAATAAAAACAGTAGCTATTAGCAACAATACTGCAGGAAGATAAACATTCATGGTATTTGATATTTACATGCCATCATAACATATCTAGCATGTAGTATGGCTTCATGCTTGCACATTAGCTTTGTGAGCTCATTACAATGGATATTAATGTGTTGATGTACTACAAAGCAACCCATGATTTATATCAAATTTGCACATTAGAAGAGCACCTCTGCTAGTCATCCCTTTAGGATGATGCTGCAGGAAACCCAGTCCAATCCACTGATTCACCCCACAAAACTCAAAACAAAAAAAAAGCCCAAACCAACCAACCAACCAACCAACAAAAAAAAACAACAAAACCAACAAAAAACAAGTGTATTAATAATTTTCCTTCTGTGGTTAACTAGGCAGGGCAATGCATTTAGCAATAATCCCTAAGATGAATCAAACCAGAATAAACTTGGGTTTTCTTTATTACAGTAAGAACACCTGAGACTGCTTCACTGGTCAAAGTACAGTATTTTATTAAAAAAAAACCTGCTTGTTACATTAACATGTCATTTCACTGAATTTCCTCAATTAGATCTTTTCATTGAAAAAAGGGTAAGATTTCTTCTTAAAATAAATATCCCCCATCAAAAAGAAAGTTTAAAAGGGACTTAAAACATAATAAAAAACTACTTTTTTTAATAACAGTGTGATTTTCTGGCTTCATTTTACCTCTGCTTAAATAGTGAATAAACACCTATTCCTGTGGAATAAGTGTCAAACACTTTATAAAAAAATCCCCAACACAAGGTACACAATGCGTTTGTAAATTCCTAAAGAGACTTCTTTTAAACTAAGTGTAAACATCAGTTCTTGACTCTTGTTGTTTGAATGCACTCCTATCAAACAAAGTTCGAGAAACTGCATTTACTTAAATACCTGTCTGACAGGTAACTGTTTTTGGAGTTACCAGTTTCATTTTTCTACCTGAACAAAATAACAAAATCACTGAAGACACAGTTTTTCCCTGCTTCAGTACAAATTATACTTAACGATTCAAAACTTTACAGATCACAAGTTTTACATAAAGGAATAACCTAAATTGTGGAGTTAAAACATTGAACACTGCTTAGCTGAAGCAGCAGCAAATTAAGTACTATATATATATACAGACAGATTTCTAGAAAATTAATATTCAATTAAACTGTCTGACAGCCAAAGACCTGTTTCACATGTGAACAAAATTAAAATTGGGAGTTCATAGGAAGTGATTAGGCTTACCATCATTTTAGAAAGCATGCTTGTCTAACCAGAAAATAAAACAGCAAGGGCCAGTGCAATCAAGGCAAGTTTAAATCAACAGTTTGGTTTGTTGTTTTAAACATCCAAAGTACCTTGCATCACTTTTCAGCTTAGTAATTACCAGGTCCTTGGTAGGTAAAATAATCTCAAACTGTAAAAACATAAGACTGACCCCATAGAAAATAATGTGTGAAAGTAAGAATTCGAAAGCCATGTTCAAGATATCTGACAGGATTTCTTTCATGAAGTCATGTCTAAGAACTGAAGAAGGTCAAAGATGTAAATAGTCTCATACAAGTCTGTTGATCTCTTAGTTTATCTTACATGGACATCGAGTTGAAGGTGACCTTCCTTCTAAACTTCACATATTTTGGTTGTTTTTCCCTGTGCACCTGTTTAGTTACTAGAACAATTCTTCATTTCAAAACCATTTTAAAGTATTCAAGCTGCCTTCTTAGTGCAGGTTCCTTGAAGATCCTGTAGATTTATTTTTGACCTAATAAACAGTAAGATAACTACATTAGATAATTAAAATGTTAAACTGTTCTATGTATTGCAATTATTTGTGTAATAATTACTGAATCTCTTGTGAGATACTTGAGAGATCTCTTGTGAGAATACTTGTGAGAATGACAAAACATCACAGATACAGAAAAATTCTTCCATTATTTACCTGTTGTGGATCATGTGGCTTTTGACTAGATGTCCAGCCGCAAGAGCTGCCATTAGTGATAACTCCCCTGCCATCACTGTAGCACAAACAATTTTAGCAAGCTGACGAGCATTTTCACCAGGATTATCTTGGCTTGCACCTTGAACCCCTAACATCTGCAGAAAAATACAGGCAATATTATCCTGTCAATTTACACTAAATTTAGTATTAATTTTCAAATTATATCCAATCAACTAGCTCTAAGTAACTTTAATATTATAAGTGTCTTAAACTTTAGAAACTGGATATATGAAAACAATTAATTAGACAATTCTAAAATTGTCTAAATTTTCATGTAAAATACAACAAGTTTTAAGTGGCCCCATTCCCACTACTTGGACACCACATGAAAATGAGCTTGGATTTAAGAAGCTAAGTTGCTCTGAACTTTCTGAATCGTACCTGCAAACAGGCCTGCTGTGGGAGCAAGTTGGTGCCTCCACCAACAGTCCCTATTTCTATAGAAGGCATCGTGCAGCTAATGTAAAGATCTTCGTTGGTGGATCCAGTTCGCTCCATCAAAGTGATGCAATTAGAGCTGCCCACGTTCTGCGCAGCATCCTTTAGATCATGAAGGAGAAACAAAACAAAAATTGAGACACTCATTNATCCCATTCCTTAGGCAGAAATAGAAATATTCTATGGTTAATAAGCTCTCACCCCTTGTTTGCTTCTACATGGAATTTCACTCAATCATTATCCTAGAAGCTTAACTTTTATTTTTGTTCCAAAAGAGAGTTTCACATGCAGGACGTGCCAGTAACAACAGAAATTCAGAGAAAAGCTTCTGGCTACCTACTCCATTTCAATGTCTCATTTATATTCAGAATGAAACATGAAACAAACAAAATAAACTTGGCAAAAACAACCCAGCAATTCACCTTGACATGATAGCAACATTCCTGTCAAGTTACTCCAGATACTTAACTCTTCCCAATTTTGCTTTGCATAAGAATATGGAGACAAACTGAAGAATTCCAACATAAAACACTGTGCTACATGGGCAAATAAACATTATGCACAGTAATAAAAAATGAAGTGGCGCATTTATACTATGCTGACTGTATTCTGAAATCTTCAAATAAGAGATCTACAATGAGTTTAATATAAAAATTACCAAACACAGTCAAAAGATATTGTATTTTGAGCAAAATTTAAAATATTCCTGCATAGCAGGAATAGAAAGTGGTAAGAGATCTGCACTTAGTTTGCAACACTGACAAAAAATGATGTTTATGTATTAGAGTTCAATGTAAGTAAATGTAGTGATGTACAGGGCTGGGGGTTGAGGAAAAACTCACAAGTTTACCTAAAAACTATCCAGGCAGGATTGCTTCGCCACTATTACCCTGCAATGAAATCCTGGGATT
>VYZS01016247.1:29892-52449 GCA_013400695.1 Neodrepanis coruscans
TTTGGTACATAGCCAGAGTGATTTTTGTTCTTTCAGATACACACTACATGGGATAGCCAAAATGAAGATGTAATTTCTTCATTGTAGCACTCAAACACCCAGTCAGAAGCTTTCTACCATCCATGGAAGTCTCATGTCTAGACATGAAGCTGGAATAGCCATCGTACTAACCTACTTGTGCTGTCAAAAGCTTCCTTCATTATTTTAAAACCTTCAGAACTTTCAAGCCAAACTTTCACCTCTGCAGCCTTGCATGCAGTGGGCAGCCTTACAACTGGTCCTCGAGTCATCCCATCTGCCAGAATGCGGCTACTTGCTCCTCCACCAAGCTAAAAACCAAAGCAGAAGGGAAACATAGTAAGATTACTGACATTTTAGTTTTTAGGAAGTCAGAAACATGCATTATAATAACTCCAAATATGCTCTATAATACAGAGTTTTTTAAGCTTTTCTAATCAAACAATACTTACACATATTGCTCTACATCCTCTGTTTGTGCTTGCTACAAGACATCCTTCTGTTGTTGCCATTGGCACCTGAAACTCTTTGTTATCCAAAACCAGTGGTCCTGCTACACCTACAGGAATAGGCATATATCCAATCACGTTTTCACAGCAAGCTCCCATAACCTTTCAAAAATAATACAAAATGATCATTGAGGTTACATGCCAGCGGTACATACAGCATGCTACCTACTACGTCTGTGACTACAACAAAGGTTCCTTAGGTACCCTAAGGTACCTTAGTAAAAAAATACAAACCTACCCAACAAGCAATTAATTCCCACCTCAAAAAGTTAACAGCTACAGCTATGGCCAGCTATTCAGGTCTAGGCTATTCAGGTCTAGGCATATGTATTGAATCTTATAGTCTTAAATGTTATTAAAAAAGCCCTCATATTTTAAAATTGAGGATTATTTAAAATTCATTTAAACAGGAGTTCAAAGTGGCGTTATCATTCAGCTGAACTGTGACTCAGTGTAAATAGGATTCTGTATTTATGAGATAAAGCAGCTGCATACTTTGATAGAAAGTATTTTTTGGATAACCTACAAAACTCACCACACTTCCCTAGGTTTAAAAACACCAAGAGCAATAAAAGGTGGTTCCCTATGTTTGCCCTTTTTTTTTTTTTAACTCCTGCATCAGTTTTGACCAAGCTCATGTTAAGTCACATACACCACTAAGTATTTATTTCATAGAATCACAGGCCAGTTTAGGTTGGAAGGGACCACGCAGACCATCTATCTCTAACCCCACTGCTTTAGGCAAGGATGCCTTCCACTAGACCAGGTTACTCAGAGGCCTAGCCTTGAACACCTCCAGGGACAGGGAGTCCACAACCTCTCTGGGCAACCTAGTCCTGTATTTCACCACCCTCATAGTAAAAACTTTCTCCCTAACATCTACCCTTCAGCTTAAGGTCATTCTCCCCTACACGCCCTTCTGAAAAATCCCTCTCCAGCTGTCTTGTACGCCCTCTTCAGTTACTGGAATGTGCTGCAAGGTCTTCCCAAAGCCTTCTCTTCTCCAGGATGAACAACCCCAACTTGCTCAGCCCTCTGATCAACTTCGTGGCTGTCCTCTGGACTCATTCCAACAGGTCCGTGTCTTTCTTGTTCGTGTGTCTGGAAAGCAGTTTTATAGTGAGTTTTGCTTGTCTACCTTTTACTTACCAAAGAATAATTATAATTCCTGTAAGGAAGATATTGCAAAGATGAAGGTTCAGGGAGTTTCTTAGATAACATCTGTCTGCGAATGGATACACCTCGCTCCTGAGTTTCCATCAGCGTTTCCAGTTTGTACGCAGGAATATGCTTAGCATTAACTAAGCTGATAACCTCAGCATCAGTAAGAAATTTCGCTCCTTCCTGGAAATATAAAGGAAGGGGAGAAGAACTGTCAACATCAGGTTTTACAGTAGGCCAGGACATGATCAAAAACTTTTACGATCAGACACCCACTTATATATGTACATGATGAAGATTCAATATTACAAATGATAAGAAGTTAGTCAGAGGATGAGAAGTTGCTAGAAGTTAAATAAAATTATTTTTCCATACCTGTGCATTTCCAAGTATACGAACACATTCCTCAATAGAACGCGGTTCTTTAGGTAACTCAATTTCTTCCTCTTTTCCATTATGAAATGAAGAAGTTTCCACAGGGCTGCAACTGCCAACTACAAACGTAGCTTTGGTTGATGACTCTGCTAGTACAGGCTTTATGACTTCATCTGCACAAAGACAATTAAAATGAACTCTGGTTTATTAAACCCTGAACTTTTGATACCAAATACAATATGCTACCACAGATTTCACTGTTTATTCCAAATATTCATAAATAGGTTCAGACTTTAAAATTATAAAAATTATCTACCATTTCCATCTTTGGGAATGAAAACTTCTTCTACTGTGTTAGATTTCTGATTGTTTTGCATAGGTCCAGACTGCTTCCTGCAACAATTCTCTGGGACCTTCTTCTGGACCATCACAGGAGATGTTATGGGATTCTTCAGTGAGAGGGTAGATTCAGTCTCTGCTTGCTCAAAGAAAATGTATTTGACAGCAAGGAGAAGGGCTAATCCAAGAGTGATTACTTGCTCAATATCCATACTGGCCATTCTAAAACAGACAAATCAAAAAGTAAATACATAGTATAAACAATTCATTGTTTGTAACAGCATTCTGACAGTCATTGCTTTATAAAAATAATAACTTTACTGCAATTTATACAGTTACAGAAATTCCAGTCAGAAGGTATTTTCTACCAGCACACTGAAGTATGCTAGGTTAGAGAAGAGAAATCATTGATTTGTTAACAACATAATAATTTTCAGGTAGCATTAAAGAATTACCTAAATCTGGATAAAAAGCAGGACGAGTAAGATAAATGACTGTAGAAGATTCACTGGCAGCTACACTGATGTAACACCTAACACCCAGTGACAAGATAGAATGTTTCATTTATCATCCTCTACCAATAATAACTACTATGATGCAAGATGAACTGGTAAGAGGGGGAAAAAAACCATAAACACCTAAACCAGAGAATTCAGAGTTTTCAGAAGCAACATAAAACCACAGGTCACACTAACTTGAGTTGAGCTGAAGGAAAAGCCACAGTGACATGGCTTTTTCACTTTTTGCACTTAGGTGTGGATAGTCAGAAATTCTGCATAAATAACTACTCTAGTGCAGTCAGAAAACTTACTTTCTAGTGTACTCTGAAAGGTGTCAGTGCTAGTGGGAAAGAATGTTTTGACACATACAGGACAGCTGACTCCTGATCATATTCTCATCTACTCCAAGGAGATTGGACAAATGGCATAATACTGAAGTATTTCTTCTGAAATGTTATCTCTGGCTCCAACAAGTCCTTCAGGGTCAGATCTGCATCTCTGCATGTGTTGTGCTCTAGGACAACAAGCTTCTAGCTTGGCAGCACTGGAGGCTACACCCCAAACAAGGAAATAACTTCTATGAAGTTACCCACCGAGAAAGGTAGAACTGCCATAATGAAACATTAGGCTCAATTCTCTTCGGTGCATTCTCATCCATTCCCACTGAATTTTCTACAGTACTGTTTTGAGCAGCTGGTTCCGCCATCCAACGACTGTGGGCATGAACAAGAACCAAACCCAGCGACTGTATCAAAAACAAAAACCAAGTATTAATTTTAAACTGTAAGTTGGCATCTAACCTAGTAAGAATACATATTGTCCTTTTTCTTGTTGAGTTTTTTTCCTTTTGCTTTTTTTATCTCTCATTTTCCATGCCTCAAAAGTCAAAACCAGCTAAAGGCTGATTTTCTGCACCTCTTATTAACACCCTTTTTGGCCTTTGGTAACACTGTTGCATAATAACCTTGCACGCACAAGAACCTTGCTCTTGCTCAAGAAACAAGCAGAGGAAGCTGAGAATACTGCAGGGTTAAGAGGGAGGGAATGAGTACACATAAAAAAGCCCTGAGTGTTTGGAAATAGCATAGGCAGGAAGACAACAGATGTAGTTACAGAGGAAAGTTATTAAAAACTACCACTGTAAACTAGAATAATGAGATGCAAAATACATTTCTATACGAATATAGAATAGAATGCATTTCTACAGGAAAGAAAAGTGCAATTCATTGCACCAGGACACCTCACTGATTTCATAACCACAAGTGAAAAAGAGCCACATACCATAATCATTTTGACCCTCTGTGTTACAGGATTGGGTTTATTCTCTTCTTCTTCCAGAACACGAGCAAAATGGCTAAGCTGCCATATAGGGCGTCCTTCACGACTTTCTCGAGAAAGCTGCAAAAAATAACAAAATTTAAAAATAGGTCATAAGTAGTACATATTAGAAGACTCAAAAAATAAACTTCAACACTGCATTCTTATTTGATCATTACAAAAGATCAAAACAAAAGAGTTTGCCTACAGTCTACTGTTCAGCCTATGTTACGCTTCCAATAGTGAAAAACCCTGTATAGATAATAATATACAATATGATTTGTTTATTCTGCTTTAGATCAGAACTCCTGCTACTGAGTGTGATTCATTTACAGTGACATTTACAAGTTATTGTCACCATTTCACTTTGAAAAGAAGACAAACATGCTGTCAAATAACTCCATGATGAAATGTATAGCCTATAAAAAGCACAGAGGCTGAATACTAAGCTTAACGTTGTCTTGAAGTTAGTCTTACCTCCAATACCAAGGACACACAAGCTGGAAAGAACGTCATGAAGACAAAGTAGTTGGCAAGAACAGACATACAGCCAAAGCAGCACATAATTTCAAGTTGTCGTACACCTAAATAAAAAGACACTTTTTACATCTGGCCTATACTTGAAGAAGTGCTGCAGAACTAAGAAAGAAATCACTAAAGTGACATCACAGATTACCAAAGGAACTGTTTAGATTAATGAAAAACAAGCATGTTAAGCCATAGTTATTGTGCACTGGCTTATTCTAAGCACAATATGTGGTTATGTGTTGAGAGAGAACTATTTTAAGGTGTAATTCTAAATGGATAAAAAAGTTCACCAAGATTTTAAAGCTTCACAGTGAAAGCTTGAAACTCCTCATTTATCTAAGCAAAGAACATGTAGCCAACCTCATGTATTTGAATCCTTTCTGAAAGATGGCGCCAATTAAGTGATCAGTCACTAGGAAACAGTATATACCTATTCTACAGTGCGTTTGTGTATATATATATATATACATATACACACATATATACATATATATATATGTGTGTATATATATATACACACACACCCCTACTCTATAGTATATACCTAGAGTATGTTACCTACTCTACGTGCCTACTCTTTCACAAGTCTGGTACACANTTGGGTTTATTCTCTTCTTCTTCCAGAACACGAGCAAAATGGCTAAGCTGCCATATAGGGCGTCCTTCACGACTTTCTCGAGAAAGCTGCAAAAAATAACAAAATTTAAAAATAGGTCATAAGTAGTACATATTAGAAGACTCAAAAAATAAACTTCAACACTGCATTCTTATTTGATCATTACAAAAGATCAAAACAAAAGAGTTTGCCTACAGTCTACTGTTCAGCCTATGTTACGCTTCCAATAGTGAAAAACCCTGTATAGATAATAATATACAATATGATTTGTTTATTCTGCTTTAGATCAGAACTCCTGCTACTGAGTGTGATTCATTTACAGTGACATTTACAAGTTATTGTCACCATTTCACTTTGAAAAGAAGACAAACATGCTGTCAAATAACTCCATGATGAAATGTATAGCCTATAAAAAGCACAGAGGCTGAATACTAAGCTTAACGTTGTCTTGAAGTTAGTCTTACCTCCAATACCAAGGACACACAAGCTGGAAAGAACGTCATGAAGACAAAGTAGTTGGCAAGAACAGACATACAGCCAAAGCAGCACATAATTTCAAGTTGTCGTACACCTAAATAAAAAGACACTTTTTACATCTGGCCTATACTTGAAGAAGTGCTGCAGAACTAAGAAAGAAATCACTAAAGTGACATCACAGATTACCAAAGGAACTGTTTAGATTAATGAAAAACAAGCATGTTAAGCCATAGTTATTGTGCACTGGCTTATTCTAAGCACAATATGTGGTTATGTGTTGAGAGAGAACTATTTTAAGGTGTAATTCTAAATGGATAAAAAAGTTCACCAAGATTTTAAAGCTTCACAGTGAAAGCTTGAAACTCCTCATTTATCTAAGCAAAGAACATGTAGCCAACCTCATGTATTTGAATCCTTTCTGAAAGATGGCGCCAATTAAGTGATCAGTCACTAGGAAACAGTATATACCTATTCTACAGTGCGTTTGTGTATATATATATATATACATATACACACATATATACATATATATATATGTGTGTATATATATATACACACACACCCCTACTCTATAGTATATACCTAGAGTATGTTACCTACTCTACGTGCCTACTCTTTCACAAGTCTGGTACACAGAAAAAGACAGCCATGTTACACATGCATTACAAACTGCCTTAGTAAATATTAAACAGTTGAGAGTATAAATAGTTTAAAAAAATCAACTATATGCAAAAGCAATTTCTTTTTCTCAAAGATGGAAACAAGCAAACAGCTTATTAATACACAATACCCTTAGAGATCCAAAATTTGAAGTCCAAATACTTTGGAAGATACTTCTAAGAGATGCAAAATAGGTGGGGAAAAAACCCAAACCAAGCTGCATGAAAACTAACAAATAAAAAAAAACATGCAAATAAAACCCCACTTTAATCCTAACTATGGAACGTCAATTTATTTTACAAATAAGTTACTTTCATGTGAAAATACTTATTACATCTAAGTGTTCACTTTTTAAAGGAAAAACAACTGCTACTGCACACAGAACCGATGAAGATCAGAGTCTGCACTTGCTGCCCAGAACACCAACTATATCCTGGGCTGCATCAAAAGCACAGCATGGCCAGGAGGTTGAAGGAGGGGATTCTGTCCCTCTACTCCTGTCTCTTAAGACCCCACTCAGTGTGCTGCGTCCAGCTCTGGGGCCCCCAACAAAACAAAGACATGGACCTGCTGGAACAAGTTCAGAGGAGAGTCACTAAGTTGATCCAAGGGCTGGATCAAGCCTGTCCAGTGAGGACAAGCTGAGAGAGTTGGGGTTGGTTGTTCAGCACAGAGAGAAGGCTCTGGGGAGACCTTATGGCACCTCCCAGTACCTACTGAGGCCTACAAGATTGCTGGATTGGGACTTTCTACAAGGGCATTCAGTGACTGGACAAGGGATAGGGTGGGAAAAAAACCTCGAACAAAAAAAAAATTGTTATTTTTAACTGAACTAGAATAACTTTCTTCACCCAGAGCAATCTTCAGGCTCATTTTTTGCAATAATATGAAATAGGTGTGCACATATGAAAACTGTAGATCCTTTTTAAGTATGACAAAGAGACAGTTTTAGCAGCTACTTTAAGAAGTTAACAGGAGTGATGAGAACAGTAGGAAAATAGCAATTTTATGAACACAGCTGCACAGAAGTCCATTCCTACTACACCATGGTCAAGGAAAACCAACATCCGTATTTCAAACTTTGGTTCAATATATATGTATTATTCGTATTTGCAAGAAACTAGTAAAATAGGCTAATTAGGAAGGTATATAAAGAGATGAAGTCACTCCACTATCATGGGTAACACCTGTTATGTGAAACTCAATATCCTAATGTCTCTGAACTGAAAATATTTAGACTTTTAAACTATATGGCTCACCTGACATGGTACCAACACCAATTACAAGACACTCCACAAGGGCATCCAGTGTAAAGGTGGGGCCTAAAATTGCCATCCCACGTGAAATATTTTCTCTTACTTCATCCTAAAAAGAAGAATTTTTGTCCATTAATATGAAGACAAAAACCAAACTAGGATGTAACGTGATTATTAAACCCAGTAGTATTATGGTGATAAGGCCTTGTAAAACATTAATTGAAAATTAACTATTATGAGAAAGCATATAGAGAATGTATTCTATTTCATCTAAGCTAATATCCTTTGACAGTCTTTATTCACAGAAGGTTATTTAATTTTGATGAATTTCTCTACCTTTGCCTCATCAGTATTCTAAGCTCCTACAACACTGATGGGCAGAGACTCTAATTGCAGTAAATTCAGAATAAGACTTCTACATTTTAGGACATAAAATGGAAGCCATTTGTGTCATGGCATTTCAAAATTTCTTGCAACCACATCTCTGTACCCTAACTACTATTACTTTATTATTTTTTTAACTCTAGACTCAGCTGATAGAAAAGAGCACATAAAAGACACTAAAACTTTTGCCTGGGGGGAAAGAGATTTCCTCTAGCAGGCAGGCACAACAAATGCTAGAGAGTTTGCTGCTGTTTTTCTGGTGGTGGTGTTTTTGGGGGTGAGGGGGGGAGAAAACGGTAAGGAAAACCTATTTGTGAAATCCTTGCTTGAAAATTAGTAACAAACTTTGTACTTGCAATATTATCAAATAATATACCATATATATAAATATGCAGTGCAATATACACCATATTAAAACAAAATAGACAGTATTTTGTCACAATTAGTATGCTCAAACATCATGTACAGTATTTTGTAAGTATAAGTTAACTAAATATACTTTTTTATTTCAGAACATAGACTACTAGGAAAAAAAACCACATTACTAGGTATGATAAGCAAGGTGTCCTGTCAGTCCCTCCTATTGTATTGTGTTAAATGCATCAGAGCATGAACGTTCCAGTCTGCACACATGCTACGTTTGTTCTGCTAACATTTGGTCTAGAAATATGCTTTTTCCAGCAGCAGCACTGTAACACGAGATGATTTTTTTATATACTCTTCCTGAGCCCTAGACATTAATTTTTTTCTATCAGTAACTGTTGTAGGGAAGACTTTGGTCTAGGAACTCTAGTCTCCCTAAAAAAAAAGCTGTAAGCATTGCTGGTTTAAAGCTCTGGTTTTATTAAGTCACACTCAAGCTTACAATTAGTTTAGTGCTCAGGACTGTGTGCACCAACCTTAACAGTGTTACTGCTCACTTGAACATTGAGCTGGCCTGAAAACAAGAGAACTCAGAATCTGGATAAAATCTGATCCTTTTGGTATTTATATATCACCAAGTCAGCATTTGCCTGTATGTCTGTCCATCTGGATTGTTCATATATAATTATAAAATGGTTTGGCTTGCAAGGGACTTTGAAAATCATCTAGTTCTAACCCCATGCCATGGGATAATGTTCAGTTTTGGACACTAAATTCAAAAGCCCCACTGCAAAACAAAAGAACAAAAAAAAACCTTAAGGTAGAACACCAACCAATCAAAGAAACCCTCAAGAAGAACCCCTCTGACCTGTGAGTTGGAACTGAGCGCAAATTTGGCTAATGCACTTGCTCTTGACAAATCAATCAGAAGTAGGAAGAATGGTAAAGCTTCACTGAAAATAAAGAGGCAAATGTTAACATTCAAAATTTATCGTACAGGGGAAAAAATGCAAACACAAAATCCAGAATAACAATTGATTACTTACTTTAAACCTGTCAGTTCTTTATCCAAGAAGTGAATTACCACTGTACTAAAAACAAAACTTGAGAAGATTGTGAAGAGACCAGCAATACCTTTGAAAGACAAGAGAATGGGAAGTTTTAGGTTTATATACAGTGTATATAAGGGGAGAGGGGAAAAAAAGGAAAAAAAACCCCCACTTTAAATCAATCATGACAAATGAATGAGAATTCTTGTCCCTCAGAATGCATTAACAGCAATCGAGATACAAACTGAAGTAGAGGCTTCTTTTATAGATATTTAAATCTAAAATCTGTACTGCATTCAACGAAAGACTCAGAAATAAAAGCCATGAATCTTCTCAATTTATTTAAAGCAAAAATAAAACTGCTTTAAACAGCTCTATAATTTTAAGGGTGCCATAAAATAAAGTTATTTTAAGAACTATACTTCCAGTGTTTATATACTCCTATAACCTTTCTTAAAAAAAAAATCACTTTGATGCATGCAAAACATTTCTTCTGCTACGCAGCAAATAATTAAAATAATTCTGTTTTGAACATAAAAACTAAAATGTTAATGTTTGTTACCAATTTATGTTAAAAAAACCCAATCCACCAACAATTAAAATGCATAGAGCAAATACAAAAATGAGATACAGTACCTAAAATATATTTTGATCCAAGCTGCCTTAGATTCTGAAACTGGAAATATATATAAAGGATTGCTATACAGCGTGTGATTGTCAGGATAATGATGTCACTGCTCAGAACATCCTGTTTGAAATACAAAACAATTTAGTTAGCTTTTACACTAAGGAGTAACCTGTTAGTTTCACTAGTAAAAAATTGATTATGAAGCTGCACTAAAAGTTTCAGAATAAAGTAAGTATCACTGCTAGTCTTGTCTTAAAAAATTAAAACATGAAAAACCCTGTTCATTAGATACTGTGCAACTGAATGTTAACAAAACCCGAGCACAGCTTTAACACTCAAAATAGAAAAGGCATTAATGAACCTTCTGCATATCCACGTTACTCCTAATACTTTACAACCTGATCTTATTCTACAGAAAACTCTGAATCTACTGATTAACATCAAGTACTACAAAATGAATTTAAATCCATACTTCTTCAAGCTTGGGGCACTCGTAATTCCAGCCACAGATCTTATCATTCCCAGTGAACATCTTCATAGACATCATACAGATGGTGAGAGTCACTGTTCCCACAATGACTTCCCATGGATGAGAGGCTACAAAAAGGCCATGCATTCGAAAGAGTCTGGACAACATCTTCAAGACTGTTTTTCTATTCTTAGCGACCCTACAACAAAGGAATATTTTGTATGTAAGCAAGTATGAGATTCAGTAAAAAGAGAGAGCTCTACACATTCCTGTAAATGATCCTTCAGAAAAAAAAAGCAGAACAACTTTAGTAACAGATGAGTGAGGAAAGTAATCTTCACCTTTTAACCCTCCATGTAGAACACATCTATTTCTAATACTCCAAAATATAATATGATCCTGCTCCTGCCTTTTCAATCTTTTTTTAATATACATCTCCCATGTTTCCTCAAGGTCTTCCTTTTAAGACCCCACTACTCTCACATCTCCCAGTATCACAAAATTTCGAGATACTTTGACTCAACTTCTTGTTGCTACCACCTACATAAGCACTCACCAAATTCTGTTACTCCTTTGTACTCATTCTTTCTATCAAAAGTATTGATAAACCATAAAAATTGCCAATTAACCATTACTGGTAATCCTCAACAGCAAGAACTGCAATTTTATCTCTCTGGCTGCATCTTCTCTACTTTCTTTTCAATATTTTTCTGTGGTGCAAATTTGTTACATTCAAAAAACGTTCCTTCTTCATCCCAAGCACACAAGTCCTCACACACATTATTCTGTGACAGTTCTCTTCTACCCATAACTGATTCCCAGGTTACCAGCGAATTTCATCATTCCTTTGCTTCCAACAGATAACAACCATTTGCCATAAATTCTCAGAGTCTACAACTTCTTCAGACCATATCCTGGTCTATCTGCTGTGTGTTGTTGTCTCAACACAACTTCATCAAGGATGTTTACTTATAGTTTATAGCACAGAAACAAAATACCACAACATTCTCTCTTAAACCAATTATAACTGGACTTTCCTTCCTCATTTTAAAAAAACCCAGTAGCTCACGAAACTGTATTCTGAAGTTCGAAAAATACCCGGTATTAGTCTGGCTAACAGAGACAACTTCTAATTCAGTGTTTACATGTACCAACCTAGCACTGTAAAGATTTCCACAGAGAACTGAGGGCTCTACACAGTGCCACTTCAAAGTGGATTAAAAAAATCCCTTTGGGTTGCTGTAGAAGTAAAAATCCATCCACTGGTCTTCTGGGAAGACAAGTACTTCTAATAACAAAGCCACCATTCAATGGAGAAAATAACAGACAGGGCAAATCTGTCTGCTTAAGTGTTCTTGAAGATACCAGAATCATCTTGGTTTCCTACCAATGCCCATCTCAACCACAGGCACCAACAGCACAGATCTCTTTCTCTTTATTATTCCACAGGGAAGATGTGGCAGGATGTCTGTGGCTCACAGAAGCAAACGGGGAAAATAATTAAGAGGATGGCCTTCTTTATGAACAATTTGTTTCATTTCCTGACAGAAAGCTTTTTAAAAACAAAACCTTCCTATTCAAGTTATCCCTTCTGTTTCCCCATGTAATATAATCTACATTCTGTCTTGTAAATTTATGTTCTTACAAAGCTGTCCAAAAGTATTATTAAGTATTTTTATATAAAAAATACTTATATAAAATTTATATATATATAAAATATATAAATATATAATAAATATTTATATAAAAAAGTATTTTCCCTCAGGATAACAGAAGGTATCTTTTAATTAGAAAACCTAAGATAAGACATAGCCAGAAAAATACCTTAATGCTATTTCTAAACAAGAAAAAAACATGGAAAGGCATAGCAACATCCTCTGAAAATACTTCTGAATATCACACAGTTTCAGGAAGATCAGAACTAACAGTTGCTACATGACTTTATAGAGTCCTACCAGTCCTAAAACTAGTAGTTCAGCTAATGCAATGAATTCTGCCAGCTGGAATGAGTATCTGACAATTAAAAAAATTAGTAGGCCTAGGAACATTTCAAAATCTTTTTTCCAAAATTATTTTCTCATTTCTACTCAAAAACAGTAAGAGTAAAACGGCTTCACATAAATCAATTAGGGGAAAAAAGTGCATTACTTCATTTACAGAAATAGTTATCCACAGTATCTTAGTTTTATTACTAATTGCTGCTATGAAACATAGAATACCTCATCAGTGATCTTACAGTTAACTGAGTGATACTAACTCCTAAAGTATCCTTTAAAACTTTTCATTTTTATTTAACCTGCCTGAAGTGTATGGTGCTTTATGCTATGCAATTGACTTTCCTGGAAAATATTGCTGCTTTTGCACACTGATTCAGAAAGTGAGTGCTGTTAAAATCAATGCACAACATCAGCTCGTATTTCTGTTTGGAATATTTATGCAGTTACACTGACTTATAGCTTGAAATTAGCATGACATATTGTTAAATACAAACCCAGAATCTAACACTGACGTAATTCTGCCAAGTTTCAAAATGGTGGTACGAAAGGGATGCTCTATAAATCCTGCTTGCCTGTTTTCAATCTGAGAAGCAAAACAAAACACAAAACAGAAAGAAGACCCAACGGCAACCAGAAAAAAAACTTAACCAGAGCGTAAAAAGCAAACTAGATCGGTTGTATGCAATGCTTTAGAGCAATTACCTATCAAGTAACTGTACCAACAGCCTCTCAAATACCCAAGGTTTGTCACAGCTTTCACTGAGTTCAGCGCAGCCCTCAGCCATACCATCACTCACATCAGCACAAATCTCCACCTCCTGCTCGCTGACTCAGCAGCACCTACAGGCACCGCGCGGCAGAACCGGCCGAGCCCCAGCCCTCGCAGCGATCACCTGCCGCGCACCGGCACCGCCACCGCCCGGGGCGGCTCCTCCACAGGGCACCGCGGGCCCGAGCGCACGCCGAGGGCTCAGCCCGCCGCCGCCGACACGACACCGCCACGGCCGTCCCGNAGCGGCGCGTGGCCACACGCGCCATCTGGAGCGGCGAACACGCCATCGCGCCACGGCCCGCCCGCCAATGGGCCGCCGCACTCTCCGCTCCGCGCCCTCCGATTGGGCGGCGGTAGCGCCTCATTTGCATGCGGTGGTGGAGCGGCCAGCGCGGTGTGCCCGCCCCTGCACCGGCGGCGGATTCCCGCTTCCCGCCCGCAAAGCACCAAGGCCACTGCCGCTCGAGAGAATGAAACGGAAAGGTTAAACATTTGTATCTGTGCCTTTCTTGCAGAGAGGAAATGCATTTTGTTGCCTCACGAAACACTGGGATGCTCTGAGAGACCCACTTTGACGCATTCCTATGTAACCTGCTCCAGGTGACACAGCCTTGGCGGGGGGGTTGGACTAAATGAACTCCAAAGATCCCTTCCAACCCTAATAATTCCGTGATTGATTCTCTTCGGGCAACCAGTCGGGTGAGACACACCATGGTTGCTGCAAAACAGCACCTCAGGTTGGCAGTGGCGCTCTGTGTTCTGGGGCTGAGCTTCTGGGCTGCGATGTTCAAATACAAACCAAGGAGTCTGCAGCAGATGATCCACGCTCCGGCTTTCGAAAAGCTGCTGCTTACAAAGCTGTGCCAATAGCTCCACGTGGAACTGTGCTGTGAAGCGTTAATGTGATCCTCAAAAAAGGAAGCCCTGATGAAAAGGTTTCCTAAGAACTCCACACAAAGTAGTTGTTGTCAGGTGACGAAATTATTCATGCCACCTCAGTCTTTCAACATGTAAACACGCTTTTTGTTCTCATCTTCAGTGCGATGCGTATAAATCTCGTTCATTTATTGCTGTTTCCATCTTCCCTGACAGCTTCTTTCTTAACAACCATGTTTTCTTCAGCATCTCACCTTTATTATCACCTTATTGAGATTTCTGCACTCATCTGATCATACGCACAGTAATTGCTATAATTGCATATGGATATGACTAAGCCAAAGCAAAACAGCAATTTGTACAGAGTTTCAAAAATGATGTGTACATGATGACCCTCAGTATCTTAGCTCTGTTTTCTACTTTTTCCATTAACATGATTTGGACAAATACTAAAAATGCTAATTTTATCATCAAATTCATTGGAAACAGGAGTCACTACAGTGATTTGGCGTTTTTAGTCTGTGCAACACCAGATGTGCTGACATCAAGTTCTCACACCTGCAGCTGTTGTGGTGGCCTGCCTGCAGCCCAGCCTTGCTCTGGCAGAGGCCACAGCGTCCCACTGCCAAGGAGATGGCAGGCACAGCGGAGCCAGAACGGCTCTGCCTGAGGAAAATTATATTGTCCTTCACAGACGACCACGGAGGAGTGCAACTGCAAATACTGTGAAAGTATTGTCAACTAGTAATTTACATATCTCAAACATGTTCCCACTCATGAGCACATGAAGCATTCCCTGTGCTCAGAACAGAAGGTGAAGTTAGCTACTTAACTATAGCCAGGGAAGTGTTGCCAACTTAGGGCCCAATTTAGAAAGGAGACATTGTTCATTCTTGTACAGGGTGCAAGGTGGAGTTTTACACACATGAATTCTCAAAATTTTACACCATATGCACATTTTAGCAA
Organism: Neodrepanis coruscans; assembly: GCA_013400695.1. Classification (NCBI taxonomy): domain Eukaryota; kingdom Metazoa; phylum Chordata; class Aves; order Passeriformes; family Philepittidae; genus Neodrepanis; species Neodrepanis coruscans. The sequence continues at coordinate 45,153 of VYZS01016247.1, forward strand.
ACAAAGTCATAGATAATTTGCTACAAGTTACATATTTTGCTTATTAGTATTTGACCTTCTATTGGTTAAATGATTCTCTAGCTTCTCATGCTAATTAATCTGCCTGCTCAGCTATTCTCTTGAGTCGGTGGGCTTCTTTAGTCCTCTGTCCATGAGTTAATGGTTACAATCTCTTACCTCCATTGCCAGACTCAAGAGGCCATGAACTGGCACAGATCCCTTGCATTACAAAGGGCACAGGGACCTGTAGTGCCCACCAGGTGACAAGAAACAGAGCAGGAGCTGACGACCCAACTGGAACACTGGAACTTGTCAGTGATAGGACAAGGAGTAATGTGTATAAATTGAAAGAGGAAAAATAAAGGTTAGCTATTGGGAAGAAATTCTTTCCTGTCAGGGTGGTGAGACAGTGGGACAGACTGCTCAGGGAGGCTCTAGATGCCCCAACACTGGCAGTGTTCAAGGCCAGGCTGGGTAAGGCCTTGAGCAACCTGTCTAGTGGGAGTTTTCTGTACCATTATGGGTTGGGACTAGATGGTCTTTAAGGACTATTCCAACCCCTTATCATTCTGTGATTCTAATACCCCAGACTTTGCAATAAAAGCCCAGGTGGTCCTTCTTTTGGGGTCCCTCCTTTGAGGCTATGAGACCTCTTTCACTGATAAGGCCTGTGAAATGTAATGGTGCTACTAATAAAGTTTTGCTTTCGCTAATAGGTAGAATCCATATAATGAAATTCAGATGTATTAGTATTATGAAATATAGCAACTCTATTAATAAAGTTTCACTTTTACTAATGAGTAGATTCCACATTATAGTGTTTAGGNGGTGCACGACCTCGGCGCAGTGAGCCCTCTTGGATGGCACGCAAGGTCCGCGCTCCGCGGCCCCGGGCGAAGGTGAGCGCCCGGTGCCGCCGCAGGGGCAGCGAGGCACCTCCGCAAGATGGCGGCCGCCTGAGGAGGCGCCGGAGGCGGGGAGCTGCGGCACCGGCATGGAGCGGCCGGGCAGCGGCGGCGACAGCGACGGGGACAGCGACGAGACCGTCGTGGACGGCTCTGTGATGGAGAGTGACGTGGAGGAAGAGGAGTTCCGTAGGAGGAGGTAGCAATGCGGCGTGACTCCGAATGGCACCTGCCCGTGCGAGGGCGGCGGCAGGGGCGGCGCGCCCGGGAAGCAGCGGGAGGCCTGCGACTGAGGGCTGCTCCCGGGATAAGGGGGGTTCGTCCTTCCCTCCCCTCCCCGCCTTTCTTCTTTGTTCAGAGCAGTATTGTATACACTTAAAGTCAGTGGTTCTTATCTCCACAGATGGGCTTGTTTATTTTCACACATCTTCTGCCCCAGAGCTTGTGCCTTCGCCTCTCCTAAGTAACATTTTAGTCCGCAGAAGTGAAATGCCCCAGAAACCAACTCGGAGGAAATAAATACTATTAAATGGTGCTGATACTATTTCTCTGCAACTTTGACTTGATGCTATTTTCCGGATTTAATCTCTCATATCATTTAAGACATGGCTAAGAACTGAAACCACCTGAGCCGCACCTCTTTGTCTTGTCTTTGTGACCTGGTATTTCTTGGAAATCCATAAAGCAGTGCTGTGCCTCAATACCTGTGGTTTTCCCTGCAGAGAATCGGGTACATCCCTAGAGGCTGGGGATCCTTTACACATGGCAGAGCAGAGGTAGACACTCTGGGCTGCTCTCACCTGCCCTTTGAGTTTGTAGGACTGTAATGCTTACAACTGTTTAACGACCTTTTATTTTTTTTATTTAACAAAGGTTGGCTTTTCTTAATGAGGACATGGCTTTAACCACTGAGATAAGTATTACTGAAGGTAGGATAGATTCTTTTTTTTCAGTCTGTGTTGGGTTTTTTCTTTAAACTGTTGCTTTAGGTGTTGCCTGAGTCTATGTTATTTATACTTCGGTGCTGCATGAAGTTCATTTTTAGGAATTCTATGTGCTTGGTTATTACATCCATATTTCAGAAGCTCATATGGCTCATATTTTAGAAGCTGCTTCAGAACGTTTTTAATATTTGGAAATGAGTTTTGCTCTTGACTTACTTCGTCTTTCTTTGTACTTTAACTGAGAATCCCTGGCCTGGGAAGCATTTGAACTGTAGTTTTTACTTACGTGTATGTGTTTGTATGTCTGTGTTTGAGCAGAATAAAATAAATGTCATCTATTTACTTAAAAGTCGTATGTATTAATAGTTGCTTACAGAATTAAAAAAACCCTTTAGTATTCTCAGTATATCCATTCTCTTTACCATACAAAGTTTGTGTAGGGATATTTAAGTGTATTGTTTTAAGTGTGTCATTAAATTACTTTCAACATAAATGAATGCACACTCATTTAAAGTCTTAAAGTCTTCCCTAATAACTCCCATAAAGCAGGCTGCATGAGCAAGCATGTCTTAGTTACATAACAGTTTCACTGGTACCTCCTTTGCATTTTTATGTAATCCATTAACTTGCATCCCATAGGTTTTATTTCAGCAATATTTTGTATTGCCTGTTCTTTAAGTGACACGTGTTCTTGCAGGTAATCTTTTGCTTATTTGAAGATTTGAGTGAACTGTCATTTTTTATCAACCTTGTCTGAGTTAATATGTTACCTACAGCCCATTGGAGTCTCCAGAAACTTTTCCAATGACTGTGGTTTCCTTATGCTGAACTCTTTATAGTTGCTTAATAGTTTTGACTGGGGACAGAAGCATCATCCCATTTTGAACTTACTTGTAGTTATCCACTGGAATTAAAACCTGACAATATTTAATGTACGTGGTTTAAAGCATATTCGTTTTGCTCATAGTTCGGTTTGGGATGCCTTCATTTGCCTGAAGGTTGAGTGTGGGTTTTTGTCTCTGCAACTGTGGCATATTGTGTTCCGTAAGTTGCCGTTTGAATTTCATTATTCATGTTTTTGTGCACACTTTTACAGCAGCAATTTGGTGATGAGATACATAACATAAATGCTAATTTGAGTAGTATTTTATTAATTTCACTATCAACATCTTAGTTTTGAAACATAAGGGTCCAACTTTAAGGGGTTTTATTTTTTTTTTCCAAGAGAGAGACCATCTTCCTTGGTGTAATCATTTAAGAAACTATTCCATATAAAAGTAGAAGTTTATTTTTAGTCAAATGAATTATATAGCTTACTAAAATTGCAGTTGTTAGTTAAAAAAAAAAAAGAGGAAATAGTTAATCTCTAGTACAAACTCAGGGAGAGTCCCATAAAACTAAGGGAAATAAATTTCTCCCCCTGACTGGTTTTATTAATTTCCGTTGCATTTGCTCTAGTTTTAATATCTGCTTGGATTATTTAGCCACTTAAATACCTTGCATATCAGAAGCTTTGATGTGTGCACCTCAATTACTGAGTTACGTAAAAATGTATGGAAAATTATACAAAGTTGTGTAGAAATTAGGGCAATCGAAACTTTCATTACTGGGGATTTTTTGTTTGTTTTCTTTTTCCTAGGACCCACTTCTCCAGAAATCTGTTTTGTACAGAAATTTGATGACCACACATATTATCATAAGGAAGAACAAATAAATCCAGTAAGTACAGCAGTGGTAGTGCCTCCTCTAAACATATCTGATGATTAATTATTAATAAACCTTTCAATTACCTGGTTTGGTGGCTTACAGCTGGAGGGAATTTCATCTTGTCATATGTGTAGCACATTGTCTCCAGGATTGTATCAAAATCTCTTCCCTGGTATTTCATGAGGGTATAACCTTTGAAATTTGAGGAACAGGCCCAGGACAAAGATGAGGAAGTCTTGGAGCACAGACCTTTTCAGTATGTTCTCTTCAGGAGCTGGAATTTAGTCACCTGGATTGACCATGCCAGAATACACCCTTGGTTACTCCCTATGAGATTAGCTGTGATTCAATAACTGAGCAGTTCTTTCTTTCAAAAAGAAAGAGATAATAATCTGAAATGCAGAATAAAATGTCTACTTACTTGATGATGGGGTAATTATTTTAGTCTGTGGACAATTCTGCATTCCCTAATCTGCTAATTAGCCTACCTTTTAATGTATTTACTACAGCTGATAGCTGGCCCATAAATTTATATTCAGTTGGGCAATCAGTTTCCACCTGCATATGATATGGTCATGAAACAAGTAGAGACAAATAGGTTCTCTGCTTTTGACTGTGGCACTGTATTTAGCACTGTGGATTCACCAGTCCAAAGCCCCCAATCTATGTATCCTTATTCCAGTAAGAGAGATTTCTAAGAAAAGCTAAACTGCTTTTTAGATGACAAAAGCAACACTGGAAAGAGACACAAATAAATTTGTCTCAACTGATAGTGCGTGAAACAGTTAACAAAACCCAAAAGATGCTGTTATTTCTAAGATTTTTTTCTTCATAACTTTATTTTCCTCCTTGTATATCCCAGGGCTGTCTTGACTGAAGTTTGTTGTTCTCTAAGGATGAAGGGAATGAGGGAAGTGCTTCTCTTCCTTTCCCCTCTGGTAGCTGGTGTGGGAGCTGCTTCCTAACCTATGTCTTTGTCTTCATGGTTATCCCCAGATTAGCCAGTCTGCAGTCCCAGTAAGGGATTCTTTCAAGTCTAGGGACAAATACCCAGTTCACTAAAGAAAAGGTCAGAAAAGCAAAAAAAACTAGTACTTCTCACCAAATACTTTGGGTAATTCTTACTATTTTTGGGGGGAGACCTGTATAGCAGGTCACTGGCAGCTTGGTTATGCGAAGTTTGGGGGCCCTATAAAATCCAAATCTTTATTTAGTGCTATAAGGAGTGGTATTGGCCTGTCATCTTTGATACCCACGTGTGTAGATTGCACCATTGTGGCTCTTCAACAGCTACAACAGCCAGCATAGAATGTGGTTAAATAGAAGCTTTCCTTTTAGGATGTCCTCAGATATGATCTTATGTGAGCATTGATGTGAGGGGTTGTACAGCCTGGAGTGGCTGTGGTTTTTTCAGGAAATGTAACATCTGTTCCAGTTTTTCCAGAAAGGCGTAGCTTTCTTTGTATTTCAGATGGGTAGGGGGAGGCTTGGGATATACAGTCCATCATGTAAGAAATTGTAATTAAGAGTTTTCTTCCACCAGAGGTGCAGGAGACATACATAAGATTTTGTAGGATCCAGGTTCTTTGCAAGTGGCACCCTATTCTGTGGCTTGTTCAGACAGGGTATCATCATTGCAAGTTACTGCTTTCACCTTTTTCATAGTTCTTTTTTCTTGCCCTGTTTGCTAAAGTGCACCTGAAGTTTTAAGGTAACACCTAACAGCTTTTAAGCATTAGTCTTTCTTTAGAACACATCCAGAGTCCCCTCATATAAATAAGTATTCAAATTAGAAAAATTACTGTGATTTTTCAGGAATTTCCTCACCAAATCCATGGCCATAAATACTATTTGTGTAAGTTACATGGTTTGAGAAGACCTTTCAACCATTGAGCAATACACTGATTTTGCTTAGAACTCATTTTTTAGCAGAAAAAATAGCTCCTTTGCCTTCTGAGTTATAATGGTACCTCACTGAGCTTTTAAGAGCAACGTAAGCCAGTCAGAGAGGTCTAATAGTTGTTCTGTTATTCTCCTGACCTTGTCTAGTCTGTGGATAATGTCCTGTCTAAATATTCAGGCTGACTTGCCTGAAGGGTGTATGTAGGCAAAGTCAGTAACTTTCAGTGAATTATCCCATTGACATGTTTTGGAATTACATCCGTCGATAATTGTTGTACAAACTAAAGATTCTGCTCTGTTCCAGGGAGCCTTTTTGCAGTCCTTTCTACTGAGCAATCTCCGCCTGTTGCTCTTTGGGTCATTGTTAAGATGGTTGATCTTACTTGTGTAAGCCAAAGGAGTCATCACTCAGTGTCTGGACCAAGGCTTTCTTTCCCAGAGTCTTCCTAGTGCTGCTAATGTTGTCCACTTTATGTCAATGCTTTGTTTAAAATTATAGCCAGTGTGGGGATAGTCCATTAGTAATACTCAGCCTGCAGCTCATCAGTGAAAGAACCATTCTGCAGTTCACTTATCTATCTTAACCATTCCTTTGCCTTAGACTGTAGAGGCTCCTTTTTTCATACTGAGGCACAAAAAGCAGATGCAAGCTCATTGTACTAGGGAGTTGGAGTTTGGCTCCTGCTATGACATGATCCACATGCTCTTTTCCTGTGTTGCCATGCAGCAGCCCTGCCTCTGGAGCTTGCTGATGTGCAGGTCTTGAAGTTCCTGATGCTATTTACAGGGATATCAAGAGTAGTATACTGAACTTCACAGTCTCTGGGGCAGCACCCTGTCTTATTTGATTAAAAAAAAGGGAATTGTTATCAAAATAAGATTAAAACTGAGTGTTGAAATTAAAATACCTTGTGTCCTTTGATGTATAAGACATCTTAAGTTTGAAGCAATCATATCTTGATTACATGGTCATGTTTTCCTTCTGGGTGAGTGTTGTCTTCCGTAGACTTAAGTTTCAACATTTTTCTCAAATAATACAAATTAAAAAAAGATTTAAGCAGAATGCTTTTGTTGCTTATTAGCGATGTATGTTATGATAGGACTGAAAATTCTATTTCCCAACTCAATTACAAAGGAAGAGGATAGGCGATATAATAAAAGCAAGAAAATAAATAATAAGTACTTTGTTTACTAACTTCTTCTTTTTGTCCTTTCAGATACTTCAAGAGGCATACGCGTCTGTCCAGTCTCAGTCTCTGCTGCAGTGAGTATAATACATCATGCAGGAATTCCAGTCAGAAATGCTGTAATGAAACAATTTCATTACACTTTCATTTGTATGTTATTTTATTCTCAGTGTACTCTTGAGAAACTGTTTCCTTGCTTGCTTAGTAAAGGATTTATATTTATGTCAGAAGTGGTATATGTTCAGTATGGATCAAGCTGTACCTGGATTTGTTTAAAGTGATGATATTACCTTTAATGGTTTAAGAGTGTAACCAACAAGAGTTACAGAACTTGGGGAAAAACATTAGACAAATAAACAAAAATTTGTACTAAATAATATTAAACTTTTCATTCCTGGAAGCTGTGGAAGGATTTCAGTAGAAGATTTATGACAGAAATAAAGAAAGAAGTAATAAAAAATAGGAAAGGCAATTTTTTCCACTTAGAGAAGGAAACATGGCTAGCTCCATGTAGGAAATCCAGAAGCCCTACTTGTTGCATGTCCTTGTGAAGAGAAATATGTCTCTAAAATAACTGCAGCTGTTTTTATGAATAATGGTTAGCACAAAATGCCACAGACAAACTCAAAAGTACTGTAAAAATTCTTATAAG
>VYZS01016248.1:4781-18309 GCA_013400695.1 Neodrepanis coruscans
CAGTTTCCTTAAGAAACTAGTCTAAAACCAGCCTTTCTTTCATTTCTCCAGTACATGGTATTTCCAGAAATCCACCTCTCATCCATTCCCCAAGTGGAGTAAGTCACAAAATAATATTTTCAGCTTCCAAAGCAAGTCTAATTCTGGACACCTCATACAATTTTCATAAGCAATGGTTCACCCTAAACACTCCCCAGTTCCCCTCTGGAATCCAACAGCAATAACTGCTGGAGGTTGCACAGGACTGCCCAGCTGAGTCAACAGAGCATTTCACAGCCCCCTCAGAACAGTCAGACAGCAAGAGGTGCAGGAACCTCAGATCCNAGATCCAGTATTGGTCACTTCAGATCTGAGTTACACAAGCATGCATTTCAAAGCTTGGAAAATCAGGACATTAATACAATGTCCTGTACTTACAACGGGTGCTATCCCAGCATCCTGCACATACTGTGTAAATCTGTTAAAAATTCTGGGATAAGAAAATGTTTCTACAACCTTAGAAGACACACAGCTTTAACACAGCTTAATTTTTAACAGTTTGAAATCATTAAGACATGTCCATAATTTTGGTGGATTGTTTGGGGGGACAAGGAACCCAGGCTTAACANTTTATTTCACCACTGCAATAGAATTGCTTTTTCTTTTAATTAAAACACAGTTAGACCAGTCATTCTTCTGCTTGTTTTTTCAACTCATCAATACAGCAGAAGTTTTCAAATCTCTCTTTGTGTCAACCCACACATTAACAACACACAGGGGAGCATGTGTCTGTAATGAAAATCAACTTGCTGCAGCACAATATTTAGAATTACAGAATTCCTTTCACACAGACTTCATTTAATAATACCAGTACCTTGAGCTATCCTCTGCTGAGGAACCACACTGATTACTGCAGGAGCACACAGAGAGAGCAGGCTGCCCATTACTTACAAGTTGACTTCACTCCACTTCTGGCAATAATCAACAGCTGGGTTTATGAGATGGACAAACCCTCAAAATGCTTTTATGAATGTGGTGGGTGAATTGTATCCTCTGAGTATTTGGAAAGCAATCACAAAAGGAGGAGAGGATACACTGCAGCAGTGGAGAGTGAGTAAATCCTTCTGCCTTTAGCTGGGCCTTTCCTTTATCATCTCACACAGCATTTCACAGTAAATCAGGAATTTTGCTATCTACAGAGAGGATGAAACTTGAACATCCTTTCATATATAGACATAATGGTAGCAAGAGCTTAAACATATAAAAGAAAGAACATAAAAACCTTACAGGCTTTTATAGCCATCCAGCTCATATGGCCACTTAGACAACTTTTAGTGGTAAATCTGCTCTTCCAGTCCACGCTTTGGGAGCAGTGAGCTGTTAGTTCCTAACAAATTTCCTCCTCCTTTTGCCTAATCATGATCTTCTTAAGCAAACTGTTTGATCTATTTAACTTACTTGAGCTGCAAAACTGTTTCCCAGAAGTTTCAGATTATTTGAATTAAATACTCACAAGTAAACTAAGTCTGTGTAGGCTACAAGGATACCTGTGAGCAAAACCACAAGTCCTTCAAATGGCCAAAACGTCCTCCTTTCCAGGACACAAAAGGCTCAAGGGATGAAGGGAATTTTCCAGTGTGAGTCAAGTTACTGCCCTGAAATAAATGATTAATTCTAATTTTCAGAGATATTTGAGAGAGGAATGCTAAGAAGCAGCAGATTTGGTAGTTTTTCAGCCCTATTTCAAGTTCAAAGCCAGCCAGCTCTGCATGAATTACAGGATGTCAGCTCTAAGTTCACATATTCTCTGATTTTGAGGTCAGAAAGCCCCTGTGATCCTGTAGTTTATAGCAGATCTAAAGGCTGTTATCCCACTAAACCAGATAGGTCAACAGTGGTACTGTACCAAGGTATCTTCTGGGAGCCCAGTGGAATTTGGAGGGTTTGGCAGAACTGCCAGAGGAAGAGACATCCTGTTCTTCCCCTGTCCTCCTTGTGTTACCCAGCTCTTAGAGAATCTAGATATATTTCCTACATAGGTGACTGAGAGTTCCCATACATCACAGTTCCCTGGCAGCATTCCTACCTTATTTTATACTGTTTCTCACAGAAAAAGGCCTTCTGAACACTGTTTGGGGGACTTTTTTGGTTGGTTGTGGGTTTTGTTGTTTGTTTTTTTCTTAAATATTTAGTGTTTGATGCTATTATCTGTGTCCCTCCTTTTAATTGCAATAGCCAAAGAAGAGGATATGCCAATACACTAAGCACCCAAAGTGACTCCAGATTAGCAGAGGTCCTGCCTAAATACTACAGTGCAGTGCCCTGACCAGCAACAAGCAGCAGTTTATCAGTCTATCAGTCTGAGTTCACACAGTGTGACTGGGCACCAAGGTTTGAGAATGAACCCTGAGAACAATCCATAGCATTACACAAGCCACTATAAAAAGCTGCACAAAAAAAGCCCAACTGTCTGTTCAATAGCCCACAAACAGCCATGAAATCTGATTTTACAACTCCTTTATATTACTAGAGATGAGCATTTCACTATAGAGATGGATTCATTTCATGGTTCATCAATACAACTGACATTTCATAAGGCACAGATATTAATTTTAAAGACATTTCTCCATATCCTTCAAAACTGACTTAAAACTTTCAATTGCTAATAAATCTGAATTAACATTAATTTTATATTTCTTCACTTTTTTCCTCATGGCACTACTGAAGTATTACTTTAAAATCATGTTGTTTCTCATAACAAAAACAATAATTAGTACATAAAATACATATTTAAAAACTATTTTCTCAAGCTGCAATAGAACTTGAAGATGCTTCCATTGACAGTCATTGCAATGTAATTTCCTCATGACAACTGGAAGTACCAACCCCCTCTGACTATCCAGACTCACACCCTTCACTATTGCATGGCTTCCCCAGCAGCCCAGCCCTCCTTTCCTTCCTCTGGCAATTTCTTTGTTTTATTAACTAAATGTGACAGTTTTTTCTATAATGCTTTAAAAGAACCAGAGGATTGGGATATGTGATGTTTTGCAAAGAGCACAACATTGGCTTGGCTTCTACTCTCCAGCATTCTGGAGTGCAAGCTCCAAAAATGAAGATTAGAACTGCCAACCAAAATGTGGGATTTACAGCTGCTGACCCCTGGAATATTCACCCACCTGCTTGCTCCAAAGCAACCATTGTTGCCTGTTCAATCAGGTCACGTTCAATGAAGCTCCTGAAATCCTCACTGTACACACTGAGGTCTGGGAGTTGGAATGTGTAGATGGGCATCTCCAAAGGAAACTGCTCATTGCTGCAGTCATTTGCTACATGGGATCGAGCAAGGGAGACGATGGCTGAGCTGGCGTGGGAAATCCCTCTGGAGAGACGCTTTTCTGTGGAGAAACCAGAGAGAGATTACACTGCTGAAAAGGCCAGTCAACAGCAAGTCTGGGGAATGCACATCCATGTCACTTAGGAATTTATTGCATTTCTGGTTTGGTCTCTTTTTTGGGTTATTTCCCTACTGTAAAAGATTGCTTAGTTCCTGCTATAGATCCCTATGGCAAGTCATAGGAACTTGACTCTCCTTCTAGCAAAATAGATATGCAGTAAAAGTAATGAGGTGTGAAAGGTAAACATTCCTATTAAAAATAAATTAACATCTCTTAGGTGTCCAAAGATTGAGTAAAAGAAAAATTTACTGGCAGACAAATGATAACCAATTAATGCTTTGAACTCTTAATTTGACTTCTTGTGAATCAAAAATTCCAGCATTCTACAATCATTTCCTGGGGTATGTGCCATCCTGCCCTAATTTCAGAACAATCTACCTGAAAACAATTTTTACATCATAATTCTGAATGTAAGAGAAATTCAGTTTTTATGGATATGTGTTTTCTAAAATCTGGATCCAGGAGAATGGAAGACCTTATGCTCCTTTTAATGGCTGCGCAGAAAGCCATCACCAGGCCAGTGCTATTACCTCCCTACATGACAAGCTTTCAGACCTGTAGATTTATTTTGGTGCAAACTACAGTTCTTTGATAAATTCATAGAAAAAAATGCAATCCAACAGTCGGAGAGAGAGCACTGAAATAAAACCCATAAAAGGTCTTCAAACAAAAAAGTAAATTCTAATGCTTATCATCCTGTACTGGAAATTAGCTGCTGGAGGCAGCTGACTAGTTTTTCTTAAGGTTTCAATTTCTATTCAGCAGGGGTTAGTCCTTATTTCTGTGGAACTGTAAAAGAAGGAAATTTTAATGCTGAAAGTTATTCAGAGATTTCATACACCCTATTCCCATACTGTGAGTAAGAATACAAAGAGTGAAATACAGATTTTAAAATCTTTTTGTTTGTTTGTTTCAATAAGTACAGAGAACTGCATACAATAGTGGCCTGTGACACCCTCTAGTTAATTCCTTTTATAAGTACCATAGGGCTGCTTGGGGACAATGTATTTTGTGCTTTAATCACACATTGAAAAAACAACCTGCAGAACTAAGGCAAAGCTCACAACCAACAAAACATGATAAACAGGGTGTAGCAGCAGCTCTGTGAACTCCAGCACAGTGACACAGTTCAGAAAATCTGCTCATCCCCTGAGACCCTGGAGAAGAGCACTTACCTTGAGCAATGTCATCCTGCCTCTGCAGGCAGGGCCTCTCAGCCTTGGTCACCTGGGGAGGCTGCTCTGGCTCCTGCTGTTTGTAGTATTTGCCCTCGTTGAATACCTGGGGCAGGTTGGCCGTGTGCACCTGCCGGAGCTGCTCATAGTCGTTCAAAGCTGCTGTCAAGTCCCAGTTCTTGCCTGCAAAACAGCAAAAGGAACAAGGTGCTCATATCTGGATGGGGAACAGACACACCCCACCCACCCGGTGGTCCAGCCATCCAGACTGTGCAAAGCCAACTTGAACACTGCAATACTGTGGGAAAAGATGTCAAAAGCCTGCTAACATTGAGTGAAAGGTATCCACTGCTCTCCTCTCATCCACAAACCAAAACTCTGTGACATTTTATCATATAAGGTGATCAAAGCCAGGCCTTCCCTCACTCAGATTTCTATCAAATGGCTTCAGAAAGCCATTTCCCAGCAAAATTCACATTTCACACCAGATCCCACTGAGCAGTAATTCAATCTAAGCAATTGTATTAATAACAAATAATAACTAGGAGCAACAATGGAAAGACATGAGTGATAGTGTTATACCCCAAAAGAGTGAGAAACTTTATCCTGCTATTCACAGAACAGCTCGAATTCAAAAGCAAAGTACTTGAGATCCTCTGAGTTCACACAGCAGAGAGATTTTGCTCTCTCAGAGATTTAAAAGTCTTTTAGAAAGTAGATAACAGGACAGTGCTCTGAAACAAAACATGCACTGAGAGGACTCAGTGGGGTTCCATGTGTGTGTGAGCTGCTCATGGAACCTGCCAACACAGAATCCTCCATAAGATTTGCTTCCAAGCTTCCACTTTAGCATGACCAGCAACCACAGACTGTGAGCTAATATCCAGAGCTGTCTGTTTAGTACAGGGGGTGAAATGGTACTTTTCTCCCTTAAGAAATAATGAACAAAATGCTGAGGTGTCTTCATTCTATTTTCAAAACAGTCCTGCTAAGGTAAAAGTACTTATGTGTCCACCATTCTCCAAGTATTTGTTTCTAACTGGAAAAATAAAATTATTTAATAACAAGAAGAAAGACCTTACAAATGATATGAGACTTTCACAGCATTCCACAAGTGCTTTTTCGAAAGTAACCTGATTCTGACTAACATGATTTATTACACCACTGTAGCTTGTCATTTTAGGTACTTGGAGAAGATACATTTCCTGAGTAGCAGTAAAAGATAACTTACAGCTTACACAACGGAGATAAGCTAAATATAGTAAAAAGCAGTTTTAAACAGATAAAAGAAAACATTTTACTTTTACAGTCATGTCTGTGAAGAACAAAAACCCAACCGAAGAAGCAAAAAAATAGGACAACCAGCTGTTACCTACAGGGTTGAGCTTAACTATCTCAGGTTTTGAAGTACTAAATGAAATGACAAAAGGAGAACTGGTATCATCAAGAATGTTATAGACACCCTGAGCAGTCCATCACACAAACCACCATGGCAGCAATATAGAAATGTTTATATGTATTATGTTGTAATCTCCTTTTACAAAGTTGGTAGGACAAAATGCAATTCAGTGAAAATTGAATTACTGAGTTATTGCCAGCATTTTTTTACTAAAAATCTCAGAGTTGAGTGGTTACAATGCAGTCAGGGCTCTGCTCTAAGTATACATATCATCTCAATCATGTAGCACAACCCAAACAGCAAAGAACCACGAGTGTGTTCCCCAGGCTGATGTGATCACATATCAGTGTTTGGAGTAGGGACTGCTGTTCTTTGGCCCCATTTCAGAAGGCCCTTAAAACACATCTTTTAATTATTTTTCTCAACAATGAGAACAAGAAAGTAAAGCTTCTTAGAAATAAAAAATAAAAGGCACAATAAATATAAGAAATGTAGCTTAAAACAAAACAATATTATCTGAGTACTGGCAATGCTGTGAGTCCAGTGCTATGTGACTCCCAGTAGCAACCTGGATTTATTTAGCACAGATCCTTGAGAAACAGACCTACATCAATGGAACACAGACAGCATTTCTCATATGTCAGGGCATTCCCTTGCTCAAGACTTTCATGTTTAAATTCTGAAGCTAATTCTGTGCCTGTGCTATAACTGCTGCATGACAGGGCTTTGATGTGTGTAATAGGAAAGCAGAACATCAGCAGACTAACTGAAATCCTGCTGTCCTCAGTTTTAAGCCCAATGCAATCATCTTACATAAAACCTCTATCATAAAAATTACATTCAGCCTTCAGAAACCAGGCTCACAGTGTGTTGCACTTAAAAACTAAATTACACAGCGACTTGAGTTACACTCCATGGCACACTGTACCAACTCAGCTTCTAAAACAGACTTGAAACCACACATAAATTAAAATTTCTCTATCCAATTGTATCTTACAGAGAAATATTTCATTTTCAAATCTCTCCATCTTCCTGGAGTTGTCCCCATCTCCTGAACAAAAGCACCAATTCAGCACCAAAGGCTTAAACTCCAGAGAACCACAGAGGAAATGATTATTGGACTCATTTTCCCCAGATCTCCTGAAGCCTTCAAGCATGGAAATGCAAGAAAAACATTCAACCAAATCAGAGAACATACCAAGCACCTTTCCATCTCCAGGAAATGGTGTTTTTGAAAATTAGCCACCCTAACTGACAAGTGTAAATGTTTTCAGCTATTCTCTGGAGTGGAAACATGGAAGTGTGCCCCCTCTGCCCATCTAATTTTGGTTTGACAGACCTTTTGTTGCTCCCATTGCCCATTAAAAAAACCCAAAAAAACCAAACCAGGAGAATTCATCACTTTAGGAGAATTAATGAAGGAAAATCCTAAGTCAAAGTAAAGGAAACTGGAGGCAGCAAAGACAAATAGAGGAAAGGAAGAGAGAAAACAAACTAAGAAATTTATAAAAACACTGAGTGAAGAAATACAAGTAGAAAAATGCAATGCAAAATATGCAAAATAAAACCAGTAATTAAACAAATTAATAAAAAGTACGATGTGATTTGGACCACAGGAACAGGCTGCAGAAACAACATACAAGCTGGGAACAAATCAGGAAGATGATTGAATTCAGAGATGTCCAGAGCAGATGATCTGAACAAGGATTTCCATCAGTGTAGGTAGGGCAAGTTTCAGCTGGAAATTACTGAAGAAACCAGTGGGGCTTATGATTGTGGAGAATAATAGAGCTAACCCTGCCTACCTCTCCTCCTTTAAACTTTGCCTGCCAAAAGCTTTAGTATTTCTAAAGCTCTATCTTACTACATTAGAAAATAAGTTTTGACTGAAGAAAAAACCCCTGCATTTTACTGGGTTAGAAATGACAAAACTCAATTCATCTAACATGGAAATCAAATATCCTCCTGCCCAAAGCCTCACAGGGTATGATCCTCCTTCCAGTCTTGCTACATGTCCAAGTTCCATCAGCTTTCTGGTTTGGGGCAGACTGCACACAATCCCTCTGTGTCCCTAGATAAGAGAAAGAGTAAGTCTTCTAAGTTCTGTCTGGATGTCTCCTCCATGTTCTTCCCTGAAATCTCCCAGACCCTTCTCCTCACACAGCTCCCACATCTCTCACTTTATTGCCATCTCCTGCACAGGCCCTCAGCAGAAAAGGCCAATCTTTCCTGCTCCCACAGAGGTCACACCTGACACAGGCACTGACATGCCCTCCGCTGCAAAAGTAACAGGTGATTACTTTATTTTCCATAGTTTCAGCAATTCAAGTCAAGTAAAACTTTCTGTTGTAATTTGATAGACAAAACCAACACAAGACTGTTTTTCAGTCCACTATTTTTTCCCCACTGTTACATATCTGATGCACTGACTGCACTGCTGTTCACTGACTGCCAACTTCCTTGTTTATATGACATATTATTGTATTTAAAAAGGTATTTCAGAAGCATAACAACGTTATTTCAGTATATACAATCACAGCAGATGACAAGTCACTGGTAGCACTGTGTCAGTCAGTAATAAACTCAATTGCTCCAAAACAGCACCAACACAGTGAATTTACAGGCTTTGAGTTTCTAATGGTCAGAGAAGATCAGCCAGCAAAAAGCTGGAGCAGCTCAAAGCTGGTTAGAAAACACAGGCACGATCAGGATGCAGGAACCGAATCACTTCACTGACTAAACAGAAGGAGCACTGAGCAATTGTTTCCTGAAGAGCTACATGTGCTGTGTGAGTCAGCAGGTGTGAAATGTAACAGGACTGGAAGGTCTCTGATTTAAAACCAAGTCTTTCTAGTGTGGAGGAAAAACAACAAAACACCAAAAAAAGAAGTGCAGCTGAGTAAGGAATGGAAGATACACTGTGGCTGACGTTTTAGTGTCAGAGATAACAGACACCTACATGAAATGGAAATTCAAAAATAAACACCACTACACTGTGAAGTTTCTGTTCTAAATAACAGCTGCTTGAATACAGGAGGAATTATCAGCCTGAAGAAAAAACAGACTTAGATGAAACAATACATGGTTTAAGAAGCCACTTATCCATTTTTGCCTTACCACCCCAAACTGGATCAGCAGAGGGTTAATTAAAATAATGCTAAAGAACAGCAAGAGTAGAACTCAGAATCACAGACTCCTAGAATGGTTTAGGCTGGAAGGGATCCTAAAGGTCATCTATTTCCTCCCCCCACCATGGGCAGGGACATGTTTCACTAGACCAGATTGCTCAAAGTCCCATCCAGCCTGACCTTGAACATTTCCAGGGATTGGGTATCCACAGCTTCTCTGGGCAACCTGTGCCAGGGCCTCACCTCCCTCACAGGGGAGAATTTCTTCCTAATATCCAATGTAACCCTGCCCTCTTTCTGTTTGAAGCCATTCCCCCTTTTCCTGTCACTCCATGCCCTTGTCAAAAGTCCTTTTCCAGCTCTTTTGTAGCCCCTTTAGGGATTGCAAGGAGCTCTAAGGTCTCCTCAGACCTCTTCTCACCCTCAACAGCCCAAACTTCTCACAGCAAAGGAGGCCCAGCCCTCTGAGCATCTTCATGGCCTCCTCTGGGCTGGTTCTGACAGGTCCATGTTTTTCTGATGTTGGGGTCCCAGAGCTGGACACAGCTCTCCAGGTGGGGTCTCACAAGAGCCCAGTAGAGGGGGACAATCCCCTCCCTGGACCTGCTGGCCCCACACTCCTTTGGATGGAGCCCAGGCCACAGCTGGGTTTTGGGCTGCAGAACATTGCTGGGTCACATCAAACTTTTCCCCAGGGCTGCTTTCACTCCATTCTCCACCCAGCCTGAACTTGAGTTGAGATTATCCTGACCCAGGCACAGGACCTTGCACTTGGCTTTGCTGACCTTGATGAGGCTCCCTCAGGCCCAGCTCTCAGGCCCATCTGAGTGGCATTTCTGTCCTCCAGGGTGTCACCTGCACCACACAGATGAGTGTTGTCAGTGAACTTGCTGAGGGTGCCTCAATCCCACTGCCTGTGTCACTGACAAAGATGTCAAACAGCACCAGTCCCAGTCCTGACCCCTGAGGACACCACTGGTCCCTGATCTCCACTTGGACACCAAGCCATTGACTGCAACAATCCAGCCAACTCCTTATGCACAGAGTGGTCCATCCAGCCACTCCATGTCTCTCCAGTTTAGGGACAAGGGTGACATGCAGGACACTGTCAAATACTTTGCACAAGTCCAGGTAAATAACATCAGTCCCTCTTCTCCCAGTGCTGGAATCCCAGAGCAACAGGCTATTATTTACTCTTTGGGCTTTTTGCTTTGCATTGGTTTGGCTAAAACTTAGCAGGGTTGGAATGGTTAATAAATCTATTGTCTTATACTTCTTAAATCAGATATAATAAAAAACTAGAAGACATTTATCATTAATTAGTAGAAAAAGCAAGCAAGCTATAATGCAGTCCCCCCACCAAGCTTTCAAATATCCACCTACTCCAATATGTTAAAAAGAACATTTGAAAGGTCATAAGAAATTCTTGATTTAATGATAAACAAAATGATAGAAAGGATGCAATTTGAGATGAGAAATTAGGAAAGATCTGAATAGTAAGAACCACAGTGAAGGGCAATTTATAGCAACAACATATATAAACACACATATATACACACACAGGACTTTAGCAAAGCAAATTTTAAAAGGGGCAGGAAATTCTGCCTAAAACAAAACAGGACCCAGGACCCAATGGAATACAGCCATTATGGGACAGCATTAACTGAGAGGGCAAGGAGACAACTGTCAGGTAGAGAAAAATAATCTGAGGAAGGCACTGAATATTGAGACACTACCTATGAAATGAGCTTGTAAGTGGCTCCATGTTCTCAAAGGAATGTAATAGAGCAATGCCATTTTGTTCACATTTGTCTCATATTCTAGCTAGAATGGAAAGTCACTCAAAACTGAGCAGGCAGCTGGAAATGACAGTTCTGATCTCTGTCTAATGAGACACTGGTAGCAGCTCAGCTTCCTCTTGCCTTTGCCAAGCCTTCCACAAGAGAACTAAAAAAGGAACAGTCTGAGGGAGAGGAGAATAAGAGACTATTTTTGGGGAGTTAGTTTTGTACACTCAATCACATGACTGTACTGTAAATTTCTCTCTCCCTCTCTATTAATTACCTCCTTTTCTTTGAATTCTGCTTATATACATGTTCTGTGAGGCATGGCATTTCTGTCACATTCCTTGGGGTCAGTTTCTCCTGCTTGCATTTCCTGACTGGAAAGCCAATCTCCCAATTTCAGAATTTATGTTCAGCTATGTATACCTGGATTAAGTGCTCTATGGAGCTGGAAATGGAGGGCAATTATTTTCATATAATGGTGAAATAGTACACCATTTCAATAAATAAGTGAAATCAAGTCAAAGGGCAACTTTTCAATTATGCATTTTTACGCAGTTTATATTATTTTTATTAATTTATTTCATTATTATTGTCAGTGAATTTGACAAATCCTCCACTACCTGACAGTTGCTTATACTGTTAGTATTTTATAATATTTCATCGTATGCCTTCCCCCTATATTCAAGGAGTCACTGCCTGCACACCTGCTCCTTCCTGAAAACTAAGCTGTTTCAAACTGCTCTATTAATAATCTCCAAGATCATACACACCTACAGTCCTGGCACTGTAAACCAAACACAGCACAACTTGTTTTAAAGATTAAACTCTTTGCTGTAATGGTTTTCTTTCTGCCTTAGGCCACATGTTAAATAGGTTATACTTAACAACCCCAGCATTACTGCTGTTGTATGCATGGGAGAATCAAGGTGCCAGCCCACATCATCCAGAAGGGAGAGGGACATGCCCTCCTCAGTCCTGGATATTTGGGAAGTCTGAGCTCAAACACAGCTGAAAAATCAATTCTCTATCATGCAGAGCTATCAGTTTGTGCTTAAGGGTTTTCCCAGAGCTTAGTGAGGTAAGGAAGTTTTTGCACTGACGTGAAGGTGCCTTTGGGTCTGGCTGCCACAACAAACATGTCCTCAGAGAAATGACATTTGGAGAGTCCTGCAGCTCATTTCATGTTTTCCTGTGACACTGAGCTAATACCTGTCTGAATTCAATGCTGTTCCAAGAAGGATTCAAAGCTGACCAGCTTTTCAAAGTGTTTTGCTGATGTGGTTGTTTCTTTCACCTGGGTCACATTTCCTGACAAATTGCTCTGTCAGTATTAACCCCCTGAGTGAGGGCTTTTGGTGATTTTATATAAACCAGCCAAGGGTGAGAATGAAAGGCTGAAAAGGGAGACCCAGTGAAGTGTCACAAGATGTAATGTCTGCTCTCCATCACCTCACATACACAAGGATGCTTTCAGTTCCTGGGAGAACACAAACAAGGTTAAAACCTTGGGAAGTGGAAAACAATATGCCAAAGAGAGAGGAAATGAAACAGATGAAAGACTCGGGAAATAATCATCCAAAAATGAAAGCAAAGCTGGAAAACAACATTTCTAAGAATCAAATGGTTTAACAGGTGTGTAGAATGCACTAACATGGAATCAGCACAGCTAATGATCCTTAATTGTAATTTAGGAACAACAATTAATTTAAAATAACTGTAAGCATCTTAATAAATATAGAAGTCCAGTACTAGACTTTTATACCAGATAGCCATGAAGATGTTCTAAGCTGCTCTTTTTCCACAAATGTAACAGCATAAGGCAAAAGCATGCTCCTGGCCTTTACTGGAAGTAAAAAGATTTCAGATCATTGATATTTATCTTTTTATCCAGAATCAAGAGGGAAACTGAAACTATGATAAAATTTTTCTCTTTTTCTTCATTCATACATAAATTATTCCTGTGCTGCACTAGACAGATCAAGTAAAAATACTGGCTATTAAAGTCTTTATTAAACACAATCATTTTCAAAGAATTCAGCTATTAGCACTTAAACAATTATTTTTACTGAGATATATCAATGTATGAGGAATGTATTTTTAGCAATTAAGAGCTAAACAATTAATCACTGAAACAAACACAATGATGGGAAAAGAAAGTGAGTACCAAAAGCAGAACTGAAATAGTGGTACCAGTGACCTGTGCAATCAAACAGCATCAGAAGCAGATCTCCCAGCCAGTGACGGCTGAGTAGAACAGATCTCATTCTGATGTAGAGTTTTGCCACAACATACAAGTGAACTCAAAAGGTTTTTTTGCTATTCTGAAGTTCCTATTTTTAAAAATGAGGCTGATCTAATGAAAATACAAAATGCTTCCATATAATGGAAAAACTCTTTTAACAATAATACAGAATGTGTCCTTCTGTGCCCCAGACTATGTCCTTTCAAAAAAATTATCTGACTGTCTTTCAGCCATCTAGTTTGCTATAGCTGGTGCTCATGGAAGGCAGGATAAGAATACCAACGACCCTAAGTATAAAAACAGGAGGCAGCATATTTTTTAATAATGCACACTGGAAAAGCATTGGTAATAATCTTGTTC
>VYZS01016249.1:0-22451 GCA_013400695.1 Neodrepanis coruscans
TAGATGACCTTTAAAGGTCTGTTTCAACCCAGACCAGTTTAGAATTCTGTCATTCTGTGAATTGGTTTTTAATAATGCTAATCGAAAATGAATAATTGTGCAGCTGGCAATTATGCAGAGGCTGTTCTCATTGACCCTGAGCCTCCCTTCCCTATGACACCTTCCTGCATGTGTCCTTGGGGTCATGGGAAAAGAAATTCCTTCAGGGACACAGTTCTGCCACTGAAGTTGAGATGTCTCATCTGAGATGTCATGAAATGCACATTGGAGACACAACTTCCCATCTGCAGGCAGCTGGGGCAGCCTTTGCTTCACAGAGAGTTGTGTCATCTGCTGTTATCCTTGTCCTGTGAAGAGTGGAGGGTGGCTGTAGACAAGATCTCTACACATTGGTGGCTGTTCTGAAACAGGAACAAGTGCTGGACATACTTCTACCCATCTGCAGCTCAGTCCACTTCATCACCTGCCTTTGTCTGCACACATAGCCATAGTCATTGCCTCACCTGTCCTCCTTTTCTCTGTCATAGTCAAATAATCATTAAGGTTGGAAAAGACCTCCAAGATCATCAAGTCTGACCAAATACCACCATGCCAGCTGAATCATTGCACTGAGTGTCATGTCCATTCTTTTTTTTAGAACACTTCCTGGGATTGATGCAAAAGTTTCAAGTTAGTATTTTTTGAACTGTGCATTTTTATAAACCAGAATTTCAAACCACTGCAAGCAGCTATAAAGTTGAACTCAAACATTATCTTCATGTTATGTCATGACAAATTGTCAAATTGTCAGATTGTTGTTGTTGCAAGCTTACCTATCACAGAGAAATAGCTCCTATCTTGTTAAAAACACTCATGGATATGCACAAACACATGGAACCCAAATCAAGCATTTTTTTTTTTTTTTTTTTGGGTCATAGAGCATTTCAGGCACAATATTTCAATTGCCTATGAATGCTTAATGAGTGTAAACTTAAGTGGTACCAGTGAAAAAGAAGTGATTAAAAGCAAAATTGAGAAAAGGAATAATTAAAAATACAAGGAGTCACAGACAAATCTTCCAGTTCACCCTTGATTGACCTAATTTAGCTGTGGGTGTTTGCAGTGAGAATGCCTCCACCTGAACTGACTGTGTTTGATGGATAGAAATAAGGCATTGTGAGAGTCTGATTTTTATGTCCTATTTTAGATGTCCAATACATTTAGATAGAGTTTAGATTGTCCAATCCAGTTGGATTGATTATGACTTTAAAATGCTGGTGCCTCTTGAATAACTATAAGAGGGCTCTAAATTACAGCTCGGATGGAATGTAAATGTCTAAATATGGTTAAACAAATCCACACCTTCATCTGATTTAGATTCTCTTAGATTTTTTTGTAACTCCTACTTTCATCCATGCCAGAAACACACACACACACAAAAAAAACCCACTTGAAAGCAAGACCTGATGTCCTCTGATGTCCCTTATTTTATATTCTAAGAATCTCTCTGTACCAAATTGGACGCTGTGGTTATTCTCAACCTTAGTAAAGGTGCTAAAAATAGCCTTTCCTTTTTAACTATTTTTTTCAGAGACCCTTTTACCTCCACGTTTCAGAGGGTGTAGATGAAAGGGTTTAGCATGGGAATGGCAGTAGTATAAAAGACCAAGATGGTGTTGCTTTTGCTGGGTGAAGATGTGACCCCAGGCAGAACATACATGTCACAAAACTGTCACAAGAACAAGATGGTTGTCATGTGAGAAGAACAGGTGGAGAAGGCCTTGTGCCTGCTTTCAGCTGAAGGCATTTGTACAATTGTGATTATTATATAACCGTAGGAGATAAAAACCACCAAGGCAGTGCCCACAATAATGGATCCACACACAACCAATATTACTAGTTCATTGACCAGTGTATCTGAACAGGAGGCACAAATCACTGCAGCAACATCAAAGAAGAAGTGGTTTATTTCTTTGGGCCCACAAAAGGACAAACTGAATGTAAAGCCTGCCTGTATTGTTGCAGCCTGACAGGTAAGAGCCCATCACCATGAAAGCATAGAGTCTTTTATTAATAAATACTTGGTACAGCATTGGACTGCAGATGGCAGGGAAGTGATCATAAGCAATCATAACAAGAAAGAAGGCTTCTGTTGTACCAGAGAGAGACAAGAACAGTTGTGAAGCACAGCCATTGTAGGAAATGTTACTTCTATCCTTTCAGAATGTAAGTGTTACTCTGGGAGTCATGATAGAGGAACAGCAAATGTCCAAAGTGCACAGGTTCTCTATGAAAAAGTACTGTGTGCAGCTTGAAGTCCATTCTAATGATGAGTATCATGTAGACATTTCCTACCACAGTGACAATATACATTGTTGAGAACAGAGAGGAAGAGTTGTAATGCTGGGTGATGTAGGCATAGCTGATGTGTTTGCCCTAGAAGAAAAAGTTCTCTAAGTTAAATGTCAATGAGCCTAAAGAATAGCCCAGGCCTCATGCTTCAAGGAACCCAGAACAAGGCCTTCCTTTGTATTCTGACAACCATAAATGATAAATATTATTTGATTGTCTTTAAGACTAGTAATATGCCAACCAATCACATAAACTGTAGGGCGCATGATCGGGACCCCTCAACCAATGATTTTGTGAGAATCATCGCGTGATCATACAAAAAACATATAAAAATCAGCACTTGATGTAATAAAGTATTCCTTGCTTGCAACGTGACTGGGGACTGTGTCAGTCTGCGTCACCGGTTTGGGATCGTGCTAAAATAGCAGCCACAGGGTGAGATTTGAACCCAACCAAAATGAACTCAGTTATCTTGGTGTGGTTTTCCATGTTTTCTTTCAGATGATGTTCCTAAAGGAAATTAGGATGCAGTGGATTTCGGAGAGTTTTTCTGGAGAAGCAATTACAAGAAAAAGACAAACAGTGAGATATATGAAACATAAAAAATNACAGACAAATCTTCCAGTTCACCCTTGATTGACCTAATTTAGCTGTGGGTGTTTGCAGTGAGAATGCCTCCACCTGAACTGACTGTGTTTGATGGATAGAAATAAGGCATTGTGAGAGTCTGATTTTTATGTCCTATTTTAGATGTCCAATACATTTAGATAGAGTTTAGATTGTCCAATCCAGTTGGATTGATTATGACTTTAAAATGCTGGTGCCTCTTGAATAACTATAAGAGGGCTCTAAATTACAGCTCGGATGGAATGTAAATGTCTAAATATGGTTAAACAAATCCACACCTTCATCTGATTTAGATTCTCTTAGATTTTTTTGTAACTCCTACTTTCATCCATGCCAGAAACACACACACACACAAAAAAAACCCACTTGAAAGCAAGACCTGATGTCCTCTGATGTCCCTTATTTTATATTCTAAGAATCTCTCTGTACCAAATTGGACGCTGTGGTTATTCTCAACCTTAGTAAAGGTGCTAAAAATAGCCTTTCCTTTTTAACTATTTTTTTCAGAGACCCTTTTACCTCCACGTTTCAGAGGGTGTAGATGAAAGGGTTTAGCATGGGAATGGCAGTAGTATAAAAGACCAAGATGGTGTTGCTTTTGCTGGGTGAAGATGTGACCCCAGGCAGAACATACATGTCACAAAACTGTCACAAGAACAAGATGGTTGTCATGTGAGAAGAACAGGTGGAGAAGGCCTTGTGCCTGCTTTCAGCTGAAGGCATTTGTACAATTGTGATTATTATATAACCGTAGGAGATAAAAACCACCAAGGCAGTGCCCACAATAATGGATCCACACACAACCAATATTACTAGTTCATTGACCAGTGTATCTGAACAGGAGGCACAAATCACTGCAGCAACATCAAAGAAGAAGTGGTTTATTTCTTTGGGCCCACAAAAGGACAAACTGAATGTAAAGCCTGCCTGTATTGTTGCAGCCTGACAGGTAAGAGCCCATCACCATGAAAGCATAGAGTCTTTTATTAATAAATACTTGGTACAGCATTGGACTGCAGATGGCAGGGAAGTGATCATAAGCAATCATAACAAGAAAGAAGGCTTCTGTTGTACCAGAGAGAGACAAGAACAGTTGTGAAGCACAGCCATTGTAGGAAATGTTACTTCTATCCTTTCAGAATGTAAGTGTTACTCTGGGAGTCATGATAGAGGAACAGCAAATGTCCAAAGTGCACAGGTTCTCTATGAAAAAGTACTGTGTGCAGCTTGAAGTCCATTCTAATGATGAGTATCATGTAGACATTTCCTACCACAGTGACAATATACATTGTTGAGAACAGAGAGGAAGAGTTGTAATGCTGGGTGATGTAGGCATAGCTGATGTGTTTGCCCTAGAAGAAAAAGTTCTCTAAGTTAAATGTCAATGAGCCTAAAGAATAGCCCAGGCCTCATGCTTCAAGGAACCCAGAACAAGGCCTTCCTTTGTATTCTGACAACCATAAATGATAAATATTATTTGATTGTCTTTAAGACTAGTAATATGCCAACCAATCACATAAACTGTAGGGCGCATGATCGGGACCCCTCAACCAATGATTTTGTGAGAATCATCGCGTGATCATACAAAAAACATATAAAAATCAGCACTTGATGTAATAAAGTATTCCTTGCTTGCAACGTGACTGGGGACTGTGTCAGTCTGCGTCACCGGTTTGGGATCGTGCTAAAATAGCAGCCACAGGGTGAGATTTGAACCCAACCAAAATGAACTCAGTTATCTTGGTGTGGTTTTCCATGTTTTCTTTCAGATGATGTTCCTAAAGGAAATTAGGATGCAGTGGATTTCGGAGAGTTTTTCTGGAGAAGCAATTACAAGAAAAAGACAAACAGTGAGATATATGAAACATAAAAAATAGATAGAATAAAAAATTGAGTATTATATCTGTAGATTTTTGTAAACTACATGTAAATTAATTTTTAAAAATTTGTAAACCATTTGCCCTGTAATATTATTTTTGGTATAAAGAAACATTCTGCATACAGCTTATCCAACCTGTTTTAATTTAATCAACTTTACAATGAACTAGAAACAGACATCATATTCTACAGTTAAAGATCTATTTCGAATTTAACTGGGCATGAAAAAAATCTCATTCTAAGATTGCAACTAATCTACAAAAGACCACCGACCCCTAAACAAAAGAACAAATTAATATTTGTTCTCCATTCTTCAGGTGATGCAAAACAATTAAAAAGATGTATAAGCCAAGAAATACCTTTAAAGAAGGGGGATGGTTGTTAAAAAAGAACCCAAAGTGCCTATTATTAAAAGGGTAATATTTCTTTATGTGAGAAACTGAATTTTTTCTTTTTCTGAAAGTACTTGAAATGAAACTCTCAAATGTTGAGATTTCTGAAGTAAATTTTCCCTGTTCAAATGGTAATTCACATAGGATGTTAAAAACTGACTGATTGACAGAATGTTTCAAGTAATTCTTTTTTAATTCTATTTAGTCATTTTATTTTCATAAGCTGGGTGTCACTTCACCTAGGCTTGAATACATTGTGGGTTGATGCCTACATTAGAACTCATAGTGTAGATTACCTTTAAATTCAGTGCACACAAACAAACACTCCTTCTTTAGAATATTTACCATAAAAGGTATGAATCAGGTTTTAAGATTTCTGTTTTCCTCCATTGACCTAAAGGAAAGTCCAACTCAGGCGTAGCTATGTATAAAGCATCAGTATGTGTAATGATGAATATGCATGTATAAAACTGAGTGATAGGAATTCCTGTCCAGTTACTGGTATTTTGTTTGCTTTGTTGTCATTTCCTTTAGATAATTTTTCATAACCACATGTCTCTAATCTTTTTAAAACAATTTTTAACACATTAATGCAGCCGTCCATTTATAGTCCTTGAAATGTACTCTCCCCTCAAGGTACTCTCAGAAACTCTATTTACTTCTTTGTTCTTATTTACTTATGTGTCTTAGAAAAGGGAAATAAACTTCTCTTTGCATGAGCTTCCTCTTCAAATATTTTGGCCGGTTTCCCTTGAGGTTTTTGTGTACAAAGTACTCAAGCTTATAAAGCCGAAGTTAAGCATCCATTCAAAGTCTATTCAAGCCTGTTGTCTATAGCTTCTACTATTGCTGAAGCTTCTTTCATTGTTGTCAAAAGAGAGATATAGATGCAACCACAGTGTGATTCATCTAGTCTCACCATACCTGTTCAAAACAGGGGAAAAACAGTCCCTTAAAAATATCTGTCTTTGTTAGAAAAGGAATCAAGATAGCAAAAAAGTAATAAGGGGAAAAAAAAAAGAGGTACTTTTGTCCACAGCAGTGGAAAGGAAAACGTCAAAATCATGTGTCACTATGGTCAGGCATCTGATGGATGCGTGATCTTGTCTGACCTAATTTATATTTAAATTGTTATATTTATTTAATTTTTTGTATATAACAATCAATGATTTAATTGTAACGATGTAAAATTATGATATAAAATTATGTCAATTGAAAGATATCCTACATCCTATCAAAAATTGTTTGGTTGAAATAACAATTACTACTGCTTTAAGTAATTTACTTTTTTGAAGAGGCTAACAAAAACCTAGGCTAAGAATGAAGATGCTGGACATGCTTTTATAGCCAGTGAGATCGGAAGATTTTTTATTCACCTGAGATCTGAAGAAGTCTCTAGAACTATCTATCTCTTGGTTGATCAAACAGAAAATCTAGAATGTAGGTACATTAGATTCTGGTTTCCAGTAAATGGATTGACTTTACAGAAGAACTAACTGTATTCATTCATAAGCTCTGATTACAACCTGCTATGTAGTCAAAAAAAAACAGGAAGCAACTATTTTTACTCCAGTTCTATCAGTAAATTTGACAAAGCAAAACTCAGACTTCACAAACCACAGTATACATACCTTGTAATACTGTGACTAAAACCAGGTTTGTTTTTTTGGAATTGAGATTCCTTGAACACATTGCCAAAAAACGGAGCATTTTTCCCACTCGACTGATTTTTCTCTGGGTAGTCTCTTGGTAATCAATAGATCTTTGGCCTTTCATTCACTGGTTCTGAGGGCATTCTCTTTAGCATATTCTTTAGATGTACTTTAATAGGTGTAATCTGAACCTCAAATGAGATATTTTTCCCTTGTGCCATTTGTGTTTGCCTACAAAAGGAGAAAAACAAAGGGAAAAACACAAACAACGAAGTGTAATGCTGCTTCTGCGTGTCTTCTACCTCTGCTTTTTTTCCTGTTTCTTATGTAGAACTCTTTGTGCTCCTTGTAGATTGCTTACTGCTAAGCAAAATACCATGGGCCTAATCAAAATCCTATTAGCCATTAGAATTCGCTTCCTTCCAAATTAGCAAAATAGAAAAGACACCGTTGCCTCCTCCCCAACCAATATTCTTCCCCTCTCTAAACAAAAACAGATTTCCACTAAATCTGCTATCTTCTCTGGCTGGCAGGGAAAGTGTACTCACCACCTAAAACTTAGAAACATGATTCACATGAGGGTCCAGCCTCCAAGGAAAAACCACTCTGGAGAGAAAAAAAGTATCTCACAACTCCTGTGTGTATATCTCAGGTACTCTAGGACATGCTGCTATTTTTCAACAAGCAAACTTGCACTCTTTTCATCGCATTGTTTTAACATGTGGTTTTCAATAAATCTACATGAAATAGATATTCTTCTTCTTGATATAAAAGCTTCACGATTTTTTTGACTCATGATAGATCAGTAACTTCTCAAACCAGACTATTAAATATTTACATACATTCCCATCAGCTCCCAGAGGCAGAAGGTAAGATTAAGCTAAAATTGGACTTGCAGTCCAATTACATTATTTGTGGGAGGTATTTACAGTACTTTAAAGGCACCTAAACTTGAATTTACAGAAGTGTTTATTAGGAAAGCTTCCAGAAATAAACTTTTAGATGCAAGCGAGAAGTAACATTCTTAAAAATGTTGTGTTTTCTGTGTTCTCTCCTTCCCTAAGAACACTAGTGAACCCCTGTTGAACAGGCAATCTATTATTTGCTTCAGAATATCTAATTCCATTAGTGTACGTAAACCCAATAATAATTGGATAATAATCCTCTTCACAGTGCATTTGAAGGATTTCCTTGACAATTAATTTCAAAACAATAATCCTCAGACGAGTACTTTAATACAAGTCAATGTGTGTAGCCAAATCATTATATTAAAGGAACTTCACACCTTTCGAAATTTAGTACTTCAATGGAAAGCTCCCTCAGGAGTACTGAAATGTTATGGTTTGCACTTTATATGTGAAAAACTGAAATAAGACAAGAAATAGATTAGGGTTATTGGTGTATAAATATCTTAACATATTGTAATAAGAATGAAGTGGACCTGATGCTGTACTGATTTTGACTTGGATAAAGTTAAATTACTTCATAGCAGCTTGTATGGGGCTAAATTCTGGATTTGTGATGAAAACAGTGTTGAGAACACAGGTATGTTTTAGCTATTGCTGAACAGTGCTGGCATAGTGTCAAGGCCTTTTCTGCTTCTTGTACAACTCCACCAGCAAGGATGCTGGAGGTGTGCAAGAAGTCGTGAGGCAACACAGCTGGCACAGCTAACCCCAACTGACCAAAGGGATATTTCAGAGCAAATAGCATCATCCTCAGCAATAAAAACCAGGGGAAAGAAAGACAAGGAAGGGATGTTTGGAGTGATGGCGTTTGTCTTCTTAAGTAACCATTACTTGTGATCTGTTTTCCTGAAAGTAGCTGAACATAAAGGCTTATGTTATAGATAAATGGAATAAATATTCTCTAGGATTATAATCCATATGCATGGGTAGTAAAGGAGCCCAGGGTAGTTTGTCTACATGTCTAATTTTTAAGTATCTTTAGAGGAATCCATATCTACCTCTATCTGTGACTTTTGATGTCTAATGCAAATCTTAAGAGCTGCTGAAATTTTTTGGTGCTTTCCAATGGTTTGTATTGTAATGTATATTCATATTGTGTCAGTTATCTATTTTCTCATAGCAGATTTTCTTGCATGAACTGCAAAATCTGAAAAGGCCATATGCTAGTACAGAGCATGGAATATCAGAAACTATGGTCTCAGTAATAAACTCAAACCCACATTTAGTATGTTCATATAGGGATGCACTCAGCTGGCAGATTCATTGTGTGTACCAAGGTCCCGTTGTGAACCAAAGAGGCCAAGTGATAATGTAGCTGGTACCATGTGAGTAGCATGGGCTACTCACATTCTACTTTCTCTACTGCTATGTAAGGAAGTTGTATTCTTCAGAGGATGGTTCATTTTCTCCTCCACAAGGAATCCAAGAAAGTTAAAATTACTAATCCTTTTTCACTGCCTATTTCTTTCAAGGGATAATAAAAGAATCTCAGAGTAAATAAATCAGATGCAGATATCTGGTTTTTACATGCATTTTATAATGTTTTCTGGATCTAGTAATCTGTCTAGGGCAAACAAATCTGGGGTAGAGTTTCTAACATTTCAAAACCTTTTCTTTAAAACTGGACTAGTCATTCAGCTGGAGATTTTTAAGAAAGGGTGACAACATAGATTCTTAGGGGGAAAACAAGCAAAAAAACCCCAGCCATCTTAACTGAAAGCCAGAGTATATACATTGATCTAATTTAAGATTTATTATGCTCTAGTTCAGTAAATATGAGTTCTGCAGGCATGAATAGAATAGTTTCACTTTGGCGTGGATTAAAATCTGGATCTCCTGACTTTAGCTCATCAGCTGCAATTTGATCTCCATGAGAAAATGCCCTTATCCAGGAGTTATTAGTTGATTTCTCAGATGTGTCTTGTGCAAGTAAAGGTCTTACTCAGGGCAAACCTGACTTCTTTGTTTCTAAGACAATATATGGGAGGATTCACGAGTGGCACAACTACTGTGTACAGGACTGATACCAACTTGTTAGCACTATAGGTATACATGACCTTAGGATGGGCATAAGTGAAAAGAGTGGTGGAGTAAAACAATATCACTACAGTCAAGTGGGAGCTGCAGGTGGAAAAGGCCTTTTGCCTCCCCTGAGAAGAAGAGATCTTCAACACAGTGAACATGATGCAAATATAGGAGGTCACCACAGTACACAGAGGTACCATGATGACCATTAGAGCCAAGATGAAGTCCACTAGCTCAGCCAAAGAGGAATTGCTGCAGGAGATATTCAGTAAGGGTGAAATATCACAGAAATAATGATTGATTTTGTCTACATCACAGAATGAGAGCTGGGCTATAAAGCTCAACTTGATGGAAGAAGTGGTCAAACCACACATCCAACAGCCAGCTGTCAATTGAGCACAAAACTGATGATTCATGATGAGTGAGTATCTGAGAGGCTTGCATATGGCCAA
The DNA here is from genome assembly GCA_013400695.1 of Neodrepanis coruscans. Classification (NCBI taxonomy): domain Eukaryota; kingdom Metazoa; phylum Chordata; class Aves; order Passeriformes; family Philepittidae; genus Neodrepanis; species Neodrepanis coruscans. The sequence continues at coordinate 10,326 of VYZS01016249.1, forward strand.
GAAGCGGTCATAGGCCATAACAGCTAACAGAATATACTCAGTACAAACAAAAGTCACAAAGAAATACAACTGTGTCATGCACCCCTGGAATGAGATATGTTTGTCATGAGAGAGGATGTCTATGAGCATCTTTGGCTCAATGACAGAAACATACCAGATCTCTAAGAAAGACAGATTCCCTAGGAAGAAATACATGGGTTTTTGCAGACTGTGGTTATTTTGGATGATGAGAATGATAAGAAAGTTTTCCAACACAGTTAATAAATAAGTCAGAAGTAAAGCAGAGAAGAGAAGCAGCTGCAGCGCAGCAGTGGTGGGAAAACCCAGGAGAACGAAATACATGACTTTGGTTTCATTCCTCCCACCCATTCTGCGGAAGAAAGATGAGCTTATCCACCTGCAATAAATTAACACAATGAAACCCAACTTCACAGGCTTAAATTCATAGCAATATGTTATACCACTACTTAAAGACACTTTAAAAGTTCAAATATTTTGTTGCTCAGGTTTTAGGAATAATTTTGTGAAATCTATCTCCTCAATCCAAAAATTTCAATTTTAAAAATTAAAGCATGCTTTTTACTTTGTATTTCATGAAGATAAATATGAATTACAATCCTTATCTCATCTAAGACACAGGTCTGAAATACATCAGATGAATGATGCTATCACATTGTCCATCCAGTATAAGGAAATGATAGCTTATTAGCTTATAGATAGGCATTCACATTGCCAAGCATTTATTTAAAATAAGTTTTAAATTATAAAATTTTATCATGTATATCCCTTGAACTGTAAGAAAAATGTGAAGTACCACAAGGATATGTTCAATTTGGTATAAAAAAAACCCTCCAAACACATCTGAAGGAGCCCATTAGAGGATTCTGTGTCTAGCTCTGAGGAGGTTTACATCTACATAAAGCTTACTGAGATAAAATATACACATAGCATCCCAAATAAAGCAGCAATGCAAGCAAATTCTGGGTCTGGTTTGTTTGCAGCTAACTCAGATTAATCCTTCAAAAATAAGAATGGCTCAGCCTGTGCTACTAAAACCAAAAATTCTGAACCTTCTGTAGTAGGAATTCAGAGTGGAATCCACTGCCTTAGTTGATCCTGGAGAATATGATCAATAGGGTACAGATGAAGTATAGACTGTTACATAAGCTGTATGATTTATACCAACACAGATAAATTGACGACTTTATTTACCTTTGGTCTCATGAGATGTGATCTAGAAATTATAGATAGCCTCCCAAAGGAAGCAATTACAGAAAGTGGAGGGATGTTATTGTTTCCTCTGTGATTTCATGCAGAGTAGAAGTCAAAAACTGTGAAAATGGCCGAGACACTGAACAATGAAATAATACCAGCTAGTGTCTACTGATTTTTATAGGGCAGGGAAAATAAAAACACACCCTGAGGCAGAGGATATGGCAGTTATTTACTGAAAGCTAATGTAGAAAAATATATTAGTGCTCTAATCTAAGTCCAGAGCCTTAACTGGTAATCACTTTTGGAGTAAGTATTTTCACTTTCACTGGAGTTATTTGTACAACCTTCAGATCTATAAATAGCCAAGCTATGCATTTTCTGAATAGTACAATATGTTACAAATATTATGTTGAAATGATTTGTCCAATAGTGTGAAATACCTGTATTAGATAAATAGATTTAGTTTCTCAAGTTGCATGATCTGTGTATCTGTCTCCATCGATGGCACTGACATATTGTCGTAGGGTTAAAACCGAAAGTAAAAACGGTCTCTGTTGCTACCACGCGGGCTGCCGGCCAGGTGTGGGGGAATGACCCTTTTCCCCCTCTCCCGCCCGCTCGGACCCGGGGGGGCCGCCCGGCACCCGCCGCCGGTTCCTCCGCGCCCTTCAGCCCCAGTGGGAGTGGCGGCTTCGCCCTGCGCCAGCAGCCCCGGCAGCCACTCTCACTCCCGGGCTGCGTCTCCTCTCAGGCGTGGCACTGGGTGGCCAGGGGAAGCCCCGGGCCCCGAGCAGGGGGCACGCCCGGAGCCCAGTGGCGGCGGTGGCGTCTGGCGAGAGCAACGGCAGGAACGGCCGGGGCGGCGGCCACACAGATAAGGGCGGGCACNTGGCGCCCACACAGATAAGGGCGGGCACGCCAGCAGCCGTGAGTACAAGAGCGTGGGAGCCCGGCACAGCTGCAGCGGCAGAACAGCCAAGACGTTGAGGAGCAGCGGTGGCAGCAGCAGCCCTGCGGCGGGGGCTGTTTTTTTTTTCCCCCCGGAGACCGCGTGGTTTTTTTCGGTAGCCCCGCTTTCCCCAGCGGCGCGGCACGGGCGGTGCGCGGGCTGCCCGGAGCTGCCACAGGAGGCGTGGCCCCAGTCCCAGGCCGGGGGTGGCCATGGCCCCGCTCCGAGCCCCGGGGAGGACCCGCATTTGTTCTGTGGAGGCAGCGGCACTGGCGCAGGTTCAGCGGCGGTGGCAGCCGGGGAGCNGGGAAGGGGGAGGGAGGGGCGCACACAGTTTCTAATTTTTCTTGAGTATTTCTCCTTCAGTCATAGCTGGGCAGAAGCTAGCGCTGCTAAGGGGGTCTTCAGACTGGCCACGTGCTTCTTTTAATTACCCCAGCGTCTCTCTGGGGGCCCAGAGAGAGACCAGCACTATCTCCAGAGCGTCCTCATCCCAAAACGGGCCCTGGGAAACTTAATTTGTTTGTCTGTTTGCACTTTATTTGTCGGGTTTTGTGTGTGCGCGAAATAAACGGTGATATTTGTGTGTTTTCTTCATTTTGGGATGTGTCTGTGGCTTCTCTCGGAATCTCTTGTCCAAAATCGCTAAATTTGTGGTAAAACCACGACACATATGAAAACTCAGTTTAGTATCTGTGTACCTGTTCAAGTATTCACAGTTACTTATACTAAAACCCTAGCATCAAAATGAAGTCTTATACATATATTTAAATTCTATTATATGTTTTATAATTCATTTGTTTCAATTTAAACATCTAATTTTGCATCTAATGATGCAAATATTTAAGACTGAGTTCATCTGCCTAAGCTCAGCAGTTTAGCGTCATTTGGGATGTTTTTGATTCTTATTGGTTTCCACTTAAGGATTTCACACATAGTAGAGCCAAAGGAAGCACTTTTGGTGGTGTGGTGGGTTGACCTTGACTGAATGCGAGGTGCCCACCAAGACGCCTCATCACTCCCCATCTTTGACTGGAAAGGAGAGAGAAAATATAATCAAAGGCTAATGAGATGAGGTAAGGAAAGAGAGCCATCATTCACCAATTCTCATCATGGGATAATCAGATTCAATTTGGGGAAATTAAATGAATTTATTACCAATCAAATCAGAATAGAATAATGAGAATAATGGACATAATGGACTCTCTCATCTACCAGTATGGCCAACAGTTTTCTAGAGTACCGATACTAAGAATAGAGCTAGTCTTGTTTTGTCTGATGAGGAGGATGCTGAGAGGTGATCTAATAGCAAACTTCAGCAACTCTGTGGTGAGTTATGAGGGTGACAAGATGGACATCTCAGTTTTGGCAGAAAAACTAACATAGGGAAAAGCCAAAATCTGTAATTTATGGGGAAATTTAGGGGGAATTTTTTTCTGTGGAAGAAAATGCAGTGTTTGGCAGGATCATATCCAGGGAATGTCTGAATCTCTATACTTGCAGACTTTCTGGTCTGTTATCCCAAAGGATTCTAGATCTATAGGTAGAATAAGTAAAAGAGTTGAAGGGAAAGAATACTTTAATGCAGGGAAAAGAATGACTTTCTATTGAGATAGACAGGAGAGTGGCCTGAATCCAACTCCACAGCCACATCTATTTCTCTCTTTCTTGACTGTGTAAGTGTATGTCAACAAACAGCTCAGAAGCCTACACGTGTTGCTCACTGTAGTTCATATGCATGCTGTACACATTGAAATGTCAGTGGGTAAATTCTGACTTGGAATGAGGCGATTAGCCTACAAAAATTCCCGCAGAAGAACTTTATTGTCTTTTCAGTTAGGGTAAGTTTGCATAAGATATAAGTGATCACTCATGGCATTGCAGTGTTTACATTGCTTGTATATAAAAGTGGTACCCAAGGAAGAAAACTGTGAAGATTAATCCTAGCTTTCTGATGCTCTCTCTGCAGTACTTGTAGTTCATGAAACAAAACGATAACCACTTAGCTGGTGTGAAATGTTTTCTGGAGGTTATTATTCCTCAGTTACTGTCTAGTGATTCTCCCTATGAATAAGTCATTGACAAATTCTTCAGGAACTACACAAAAGCACGTAATATGAATCTATACCTGAGATCTCTTTCCATGTAAGAAATGTGTGTAAGAGCCTGCTGCATATGTTACTTTATGACTTCTGTCTTTTTTCTTTAATTGTTTCAAGTTCTTTTTGACCCTCTCTTTTGAATGTTACTTTAGGAAAACCAGGACTCCCACAGTTCCAGTGTCTGTATGCACGCCATATGGCATCAGAAATGCTTCTAGAGGACTCTGTTTAGAAAACTGATTCTTCTTTAGTGCTTATAGCTGCTCATTCAATATAGAAGGACCAGAGGAAAATAACACTTGAAAATCAGGAGGCTCATTTAGCATTTAAAATAGAAATTAAACTATGCAAATTAACCCTCTTCCCCAAAAGTAAAGGTTTGTTTTGTGAACCTCAGCTACCTCCCAAAGTTATATTTGAAGTTAATTAAGAAGGAACTTCCCAGTGATGGTTCATGTTCTCCTGTGGTAGCTATCTAAAATGACTGGTATTAGCTGCGTTACTCAAGTTACCATTCTAATCCCTGTGAAGAAATTTGACATAAATATCTATTTGGTGCCTCAAGTTCTTTGAATCCCAGTTTCATGCTAAGTTGTGTTCAAGTTCAGAGTGCAATATTGTTCTTTGATGCACACCAAAAAATATATATACTGAGAGAAAGTGATGTTTACTGTCTTTTCTACTCATCAGAAATGATGTGTGATGTGTTCATTAAAAAAAAACTTATGTTCACATAGTATTAGCATTCACTGATTTTAGCTGAACATGCAGATTGACTCAGGAGAAGGAATTCTTAACTTCTGGTGTTGAAAGAAAACCATAATACCCATTTCTTATTCTTATTCTTCTTATTAGACTTTCATAGGATTCAGAAAAATTCAGCCGTAAAACTATCTTCTAAGCATTGTATTAGTGATCACATGTTGAAACTCTGGAGTGAGCAGCCGCGCTACAAAAGACCTTCCATAAAATGTTTTTTATTTCCTTGTTCCTCAGACAGTAAATGAATGGATTTAGCACTGGAGTGACTATAGTATAAATTACAGAAACCAGCTTGTTGAGATCCAAGGAGTGTATACTCCTGGGTCGGGCATACATGAAGAGGGTTGCTGAGAAGAAGATGATAATCACAGACAGATGAGAAACACAGGTGGAGAAGGCTTTCTTCCTGTTTTGGGCCATGGGAAGGGACAAAATGGTACTGATTATGCACACATAAGAAATAACAATGACAGAGAGAGGAATCAACAAAATAAACAAGGCCAAGACAAAGTCCACCATCTCTGCAACTAAGCGCTTACTGCAAGAAAGGTTGAGCAAAGGGCTGATGTCACAGTAGAAGTGGTTGATGACACTGGGGCCACAGAAGGAGAGCTGGGAAATGAAGAAGACCTTTAGCACAGACATCAGAAAGCCAACCAGCCAAGACCCCATGGCCAGCTGCATGCAGACTCTGGGGTTCATGATGACTGTGTAGTACAGTGGGTTGCAGATGGCCACACAGCGGTCATAGGCCATGACAGCCAGAAGGACACATTCAGTACAGACAAGGGCAATGAAAAAATAGAGTTGGGCCATACAACCTGTGAAGGAGATATTCTTATTCTTCACCAGAAAGTTGATCAACAATTTGGGAACAGTAACTGAGATGTACCAGGTCTCCAGAAAAGCTAGATGGCCTAGGAAAAAGTACATGGGCTTGTGAAGCTGATGATTTCTTATGACTAAAGTGATGATAACTATGTTTTCAATGACAGTCAACAAATAGACAATGAAAAAAATTATAAACAATAGAGCCTGTAGCTCTATGATGGTAGGGAATCCCAAGAGGATGAACTCATGGATTTGGGTATCATTTTCTTGTATCATGGTGACCTTGAAGACCTGGAATGAATAAGGAGGAAAAATAAAGAAATAAGGAACATTTTGTATTGTCTTCCCCAGGCATCCTCATCATACTGGACTTACAAATACACAATTTAAATAGATATTTCACATCAGTTATTTAATTGATGTTCTTTATTTTTTTAACCAGTTTTGAAAATTTTTGAGCCCTACGGCAGGACTGATTCACATCCTGACTCCAAGAATCCCAGCTTAGCTGATTTCCTCAGAGATCCTCTTACCCCATCTTCACTTAAAAGACTATCAAAGGGACAAGGCAACATTATTAAATGTGTTTTTGATCTCAGTTCTGAGCTATCCCCCAGATGGCTACTAATGACAAGAGGTGTAGATAAAAGCACAGTTTTGCTGAGCAGCTGGACTCATGTAAAGAAAACTCATCTTGAGCTCGCTTACTCTCTCTCTTTCTCTTGAATATTTGCAGAAGAAAATTAGTGTTTGTTCTCCCAAATATAGAACTTTAAGTTTGCTAGGGTTATGAGACATATGCTTTTTTTTTTCTTTCAAAATTGGAAAGGACCTATGCATCTGAAAATTTTCTCTCATTGACTAAAATAGGTCATTTCTCATCCCAAACAGCTTTCATATAGTCTTAGATTTCAGTAATTACAGTACTCATGTGTAATTTCTTTCTGTATTATTTCATAGAATTAATCTTGATTTATCACAAAATACCTGAAATTTCATATTTATGCTTCTTCTTTTCTACTTCCTAGGGAAAGTTTCAAAAAATGGTTTTTTACCTTTTCCTGCACATTCCTATCCAGCAATCAACTGATTTTCTAGAATGATGATCAGGTTTTATGTTTCACAAAATACTTTTCATATAAAACACTTAAAAATAATCAATTAATGTTATGGAACAAAGGAAAAAAAAGCATGTATTTTTATTATTACATTATTTAATTATCTTTGTGTTTCAAAATAACTATTTCAAATCTGATTTTTCTGTTTCATTCTCTGTACAGAATCAGAATCAGTCTAATTACATAGCTTACATATTTCATTACAAGAACATTGCTACTGTCAAATAATAAAGTGACAGAAGATAAAATGACAGAAGATAAAATGCAATTCAGTTCTAAGAGTGGCTTTCACATTTCCCAGCTCGTATTGTACGTGGGACTCCACAAACCAATTTTAACAACTTGGTGTGGGCACGTTGCATGAGATTTAAGCTGTGGTAAGTGCTGACAGGTAAGGGAGATAACCTGATTTCCAGTATAGCCAGTGGAGATCTGAGAAGTACAAGGAAAAGGCCTAGCTTAAGTTATTTTAGCATGCTATAGAATTCAAACCATAATTGAAAAGTGCCTGAATAAAAAGGATGTCAAAAAGAGAATATAAGAATTATGGTTCCACATTCAAATATAGGCTTTAAAAATTCCAGACAGATCTACCTTATAGTACCCTCGAATATTGACTTGCAATAATTTAATAAAAAAGGGTGATTATTTGTAGTTTTTCAGGCACCTGTCCTCAAATAATGAATTACTCTTAGGTGGCATAGAAAGATAACTTCCATGTTTTGAGAATGAAGCTTCTCAGAATAAAGAAAAATATTGAATGTTTTCTACATTCTAGTCCACTGAAAATGCAACACAAGTGCCAGTGTTTACCACATAAATATCTTCAGAAGTACTGCTATTGTATATACTACAGAGAGAGAGAGTGAAGGAAAGGTGATATTTAACTCATACTCTCAACACGGGTCACAGGCTTTTTAAAAGGACATAAAATACAATAAGAAATTTCCCTATTTCTAGATTTTTAATCTTTTATATCCATCTCTGTCTTCCTTCCCAAGCAACTCTCCTTTCCTCTCTTATGTTTTGTTTCCCTTGTAAATTACTTGTAGAATCACAGAATTGTAGAATGGTTTGATTTGGAAGGGACTTAAAGCCCATCGTGTTCCATCCCCTGCCATGGGCAGGGACAATTTCCACTATCCCAGGCTGCTCCATCCAACCTGGACACTTCCAGGGATGGGGCAGCCGCAGCTTCTCTGAGCAACCTGTGCCAGGGCCTCCCCACCCTCATAGGGAAGATTTTTTTTCTAATATTTAATATGTCTATTCTTTTTTAATTTGAAGTTATTCTCCCTTATCCTTTCACTACAATTCCTAAGGTAAGGACTTGAAATGAGCGTTTCCATGACACTCACAATTTATGTTGGTATTCTTAGACTTCACATGAGAAGATCTCTAAGAAAGCTAGAGAAAAAGAAATTAAATACTCTTTATATGAACTTCAGATCAGCATCTATGCCTCTTTCTTTCCTTTAGCTAGAACCTTACCTCTTTGTTACTCTGTTTTTCTCTGGATGCTTGAAAGCAGGTTGGTTTGTAAAAAGCTGTGAGCACATGCAGTTCCTTCAGGCTTTCTGTAGCTTTGGTCGAGTGTAGGTTTTCCCAGGATGATAAAATATCACAGTCTATTTTCCTTCAAAGCCCAAGAGAACTAAGAAAACATTAGAGGGAATAAATTTCCCTTCTTTTTCAATCCTCATAGAAGATGTTGATCATCTGGTGGTTTTTTTATTTGCTTGTTTGGTTGGTGTTTTGTTTTTTTTTTCTTGTGCTAACAAACTACTGCAGCTCTATTGATTATTTTCTTTTCTTTCGTCAAAGTCAATGCTGTATATGCGATAAGATGTTGGACTAGAATTCAGGACACTTGTACTCTGCTCTTGGCTCATGACAGATAGCTTTGACCAATAAAGTTCTTCACTTATCTGTGCCTTAGTTTCTCCATATGTAAAATAGATAGTTGTACCATTCTTGAAAATTACTTGAGCTTCCACAGAGAAAGTAGTAGGATGAAATTAAGGCAAATTGGGTATTTCCAAGTCTAAGTGTGACCTGCTAATTCTCATCTGCTCTTCCTGATTTTCAGCATTCTGTCAAATTAGTGCTCCTTCAGGGATAATACTAGGTGGTTTGTGCCTTATTTTCCTGTTACTATTCCCCTACACTTTCTTTAGCCTGCATCTTTCATTATTTCTCGTACACTTTCTATCTCCTAGCTGAAGAGTGAGCCATACCTCAGAACTGCTTATTTCCATTTTATGATGTTATCCAGTAGTGACCAGCTTAGAGGCAGACACCTGTACTATAAATGCCTTGAGCAGGATGAACCAGCTTGGATTCCAGAGATTTAACATGGGGAAAAGTGAATCAATTCATAAAGACCCTCCGAAATCATGCAAGGAAAAGACAGCTTAATCCCACCTGGTTTAGACACCTGGAAGCTAACTATCTACATATAAGGAAGTCATCCAGGCTTTCTCTGTAATAATTAGAAAGAAGTTGCCCTGCTAAAGTCTGTTAATCCCATACTTAGGGATTTAGAGATAGTTATTCTGTGTCATGTTCTTGCCCAAATAACACTCTAGACAGCTGATTATAGTTCTAGATCTGTTATAAGGTAATGTAAATACAAAGATGGGACCACTAAGAACTTTTATTTTTCTGTGTACCAGAAGGAAATCCTTTGAAATCAGTACAGCTACATTTTTAATTCTTTAAACTCTGTGTGTGTGTGCATGTGTGTATGCATGTGTGCATGTAGACACATTTGTATGTCCATGTGTTAGCAGTGACTTAAACTAATGGAATTTTACAATTAAAATAGGTTAGAGTTCTTGCCCATTACAGGAAAAAACAATTTTTATTTGGTCAGATGTGTGTCTTTAATGACCTTAGCTCTAAACCATTGTTCTGATGGTGGAATATACACCACTATATATGAAAGCAGAACCTGCCTTCGGCCTCAGTAGACTTTTCATTAACCTGAAGCTTTTTTCTGTGGATTTCTTTTTGGTTTTAGTAAGACCAGCATAAATCAGAATTTGTGTCAGCTTTCACAGTAAGAATCTCTTACCTCTGGTCTGCTATAGTCCTGGTCTATGAATATGCATGGATATCTTGCTAAATGTCAGTCCTCTTCCTTTATCCATATTGAATAAACAAAGCTGTTTGTACTACCCTATAAGAAAAGTTGGCTTGTAAAATAATTTAATTCCTGAATTTTATTCTTAATGATGATTTCTGATTATCCACCGTAAGGATATGTTGAATCTTGGGCTGTCCTTTAATGGGAGGCAAAAATATAAGGTCAGTATAGGGAAAAGTTCACTGCATTAACTTTTTCCTCTAGAAAATAAAGCACAGAGCACTCTAGGATTATCTCTTGTGGCTTCTTTAAAGATATTTGGAACACTTACACATATTCTTGCCAGAAGAGGGCAAGATTCATCTACAGGGAGGGAATGCAACTCAATCCTTCATGTGAAAGATAACACTCATTTTTTTCATATATTTTCAACCTGATTAGTCTCAAAAGTCAAGACTATATCTGGCTAAAAAGGAAACTATGTCAGATTCAGTGGAAACCTGGGATATATGCCATTCACACTAGACACTCTTGAATAAGCAAAAAAGGAATAGAAGCATTGCAGATATGTATGAGGAAGTGATGAGTAGCTGCTAGTGCTGTTGGTCCTGAAATAAGAGTGTGCACAGTAGTACCAGAATCTCTGCCTATCTGTGCTGGGTGCTCCTGCTGGTCAAACTAAAAGGAAAGAAGCAAATGCATTGGTTAGTGGAAACAATGACAGGTAACGTGGGAAGAGTCTAGCGATGAAGTTCAGTTGTGTAGGCCTGGGGTGAGGAAGGACAATTAGTAGCTGGAATTGACCTTGGCAATGGACAAAAAGAATAACAGGAAGGGCATGTCAGCCAGAAAAGGAAGGTCAGAGAAGATGGTACCCATCACAAAAAAAGGATGCTGAAAGACTGGTAACGACAGATGTGGAGGAAGCTGAAGTGCTCAACAGTTTTTTGCCTCAGTCTTCAATGGCAACCTCTCTTCCCGCATTTCTCGAGTTGATGGACAGCAGGATGGGACTGGGGGAGCAAAGTGCTTCTCACTGTATGCAAAGATCATGTTCATGACCAGTTAAGCTCTGCATGATCCAGGTGAAAAGGATGTGCTCTGTGCACAAGGATAGCTAGAAGCAAGCTTCTGAAACTAAAAAAGCAAATCTTTCTTCTTTATAGCTCCATTGAATTGTGGGTGAAGGACAAAACAAGAGTTTCCTTCTATTTGTAGGGCTGCACACAATTTCTCCACTATTTTTCCTGTTAAGTGAGTCTCCTTAGCTAGTGTTATGGACTATTAAACCCAGACATTTCTTCTCCTAGAAACTTTTTTCAACTTTTGGTTTTTCAACAGTTCTTTCATCTGTTTGTTTGGAAGCATAGATTTCTACCCACCCTGGAAACATATCAGAATTGACAAGCACATACTCAAAATGACAGTATTTAGGCATCCGAATAAAGTCAATTTGCAAATTTGAAAATGGTTCCTAGAGTTTAGGGTATGCAATTATACTTGTTTTCTGCTGTCTTATATTATTTGATGAAAAGATATCCTAACAATTTAAGAATATGAAAAATAAATCACTAGCAAGCTTCAATCATTTACTCATGAATTTCTGGCAAAATGAAAGCCCCTTCCTGATCATTCAAGCTATAGAAGTATCTGATTAATTAAAAACATGTTTGAGTTTACAAAACCTAAATGCATATGGACTATCAAAAGAAAATGAAATAATATTTAAAGTTTTTCAACTTTCCTTTTTCAGCATTACCTATAGCTTCAGCTACAACAATATTTTAACAATGTGGTCATTAGTTGAGTGACTTAATTAAAGCTCTCCATTGCTCTCATCCTATTCTAAAGAAATGAGAAGAGACAAATAACTGAAAATTATGCAGACAAGAAAAAGTTGGGGCAAATCAATCCTGTCACATAGCTGCAGTCATAACCCCACTGCTTCTGTGGACCACTGAATAGGCCTCATGACCAACTGCAAGTTTATCTGTTATTCTTGCTGTGCTCCTGTCACAAATTGGTAATTTAGACTGCCTAAAGAACCACTGTCAAAGGTAT
>VYZS01016252.1:4647-15803 GCA_013400695.1 Neodrepanis coruscans
AGGGACAAAGTCAGAGACATAAGTGGTTTGAATGAGTGTGCAATTTCTGCCCATATGACCATCCTGACACAATTGCTCTAATTTTCTTTCCAGAAATGACTGATAAAAGATTTAGGTAATTGCTATGGAGACAGACTTCCTTCCATCACGGGGTATCTTGAATAATACAGCCTCAGGGTCATAAGATGGAGTGTCAGTTTCTGCAGAGTCCTAAATTAATACTTGTCCCTGTTTCAGCTACACTTCCTGTACATCTAATGAAGTGAATGTAATTTATTTTGACAATGTATTGAAAATCACTTGATCAAATGACTATTCTGTAATGAACACAAAACACCATATAGCCTTGAAAACTACACCTAAAAAAGACATAAACACACATCAATTTTTCAAAGCACATATTCCTGTTCTCAAGCAAATGTTGCATGTGTTGAATGTAAGATAAAATAAAATAGTTTCTAAAAGCTCAGTTATTCATGTGATTGTTAAAAAAAAGAGCTTTCTGTGATGCCTCAGTTCGACCTGTGTGCATTCAGGTCCTGACCTTGTCCCCTGTAATCAAAGTTAATTTATCTAGGTGATCTCTGTCCTCTAAAGTATTGAGTAGCACTCAGAAGGAAATTCAGAAAGCTCCTCTAAAAGCTAATGATTAGTGAGAAGTTTTAAAAGTAATGTAGATCAGCTCCCACGTAAACTAAAGTTCATGCATGAACAGTCCATTTTGAGGCAAATCTTACAATCCACCCACCAGTAAAATTTCATAGCTTCAGATATTCTGTAGTCCACTATCTGGAGAGTTATGACACATTCAACAGCTAATGAATGCAGGTGGGTGTAAATGAAAGATACCTACACAGCTGTCACATATTGCTCACGATTACATAAGCTATCAAAAAGCCACAGTTTGTGCCATTCCTAAAGACAAATTATCCTTCAACAGGACTGAATGCTTTATAATGTTTTAATTTTAAGTTATCTGATTATTTTTTAAGGGCTAACACAATCACTTCCAAACACATGGCATGGAATAAAAATGTTGATAATTATTTACTTTCCTTGCTCTTTCAGAGGAAATATAGCTGTTTTCAAGATATTTTTTTATTTTAAATAGTGCATCTGAAATGAACATGAAGTGACTGAAGATGTTTTCAAAACTAAGTAAACCTGTCATGAGCTCGACAAGGCTGCCAATGTAAAGGCAAACAGCTGTACAATAGCAGCAGAGAGGGACTGTGTTGTGTTTAAATACAGTCAGGCAGAAGCCAGTGGATAATGCTCAGTAATGGGTTAATCAATACTTATTATGGTTTTATTGGTTCACTAAAGAGAGAACAGAACCTAGTGAGCACAGAGTCAAAAAATCACTGCATCTGATCTAGATAACATCTTCTCTCCCTTAGGGATTTCCCTATTCAAGAATCCAATTTACCATGCCTGATTGACAAGGATTGGATCCTAGGGAATCACATAACTCTTTTTAGGACCCAATAAAATCCTAATGGATTTGTCTGACCATTCAGGAGATTCAAGTTTTACTAAACTGAGAGGCTTTGTTGCAATTAGCCTGCGTTCTACTTGCAGTTGAAAAGCTATTAGGAGTCGTTGCTTTCTAAAATGCTGGAGTCATGCTGGGTTGTGAATGCCAGATAGTTACCTTTTTTTTGCAAAAGGAGACTGTTACAATGGATCACAAAATTCAGAAAGCTTAATGTTAAATCACATTAAATTGGTGACCCAAATGATGAAAAATAATGTTTCGAGATAAGAACATTTATCTTTTGCATCTTATGCTATTAAAAAGTCACTATACAGGAGATATCAGCATTTGAAAATACATTTTTGAGAATGCATTATTTAAACTAGTGTATTTTAACACCTCCAATAAAACAGAATAAATCAATTAAGGTATTATATTCAAAATCCTATATCTGTCAATCTGTTAATAATTTCAGAATGTTATTTGCTAGTACCCCAGCTTTTCTTAAATTATTCTTTTCTTTTTTTTTTTTAATCTTATGGTTGTTTGTATGAAAATAAGATTAGTTCTAGACTATCTGCTTGTAGACTCCTAACCCACCACTAGCAGTAGGCAAAAGGGCACAAGCTTTGAGAACTGAAATGTTATGGCAACCTATTCCTGGCCTGGAAAAATAACAGGAATGCCTGATCTGGATATCAAATAACTGAGTATTGCAGTCTTGGATTAATATCGTCTATACCAGACCACATTTCACCTGCATGTCTCAAGCCTAGTGATTCTTTTGTACCACAATTGAAATAACTTATTCATATGCTTTCTGAGCCACAAGTTTACATGGACAGCACTGTCATGCCAACTGACTATGCTGCAAAGGTGCATATTAATTTGTCTTGCACATGAGAAAAATATCAGCTATTTAATATATTGTTTTGTGGTTAGCGTCACTCCAGACTATGTGCAGAAATGCAGCTGCTGTTACTTTCTGAACCTTTTGCAATATTTATATAATCTAAAAAAATTGATGCAATATCATTTAATAGATGACCCTCATTTATGTTGGAATTCTGCATTGGTCTAGAAATTAACTTAGAGGCAGAAATGTATATAAAGCAAAATTGAAAAGAAGCAATACAAATGTTGATAAACAAATATTTTCCTTTAGAAAGAAAAAATGAAATAATAACAGAGACGTAACTTTTTTGATTTTTTTCCCCTCTTATTCTTTAAAGATGCTAGAGTTTGCAAAGAATATCATCACAAGTCTGCCAAGCATTCAGTCATCTGTTTCAGACTAATATCATATGTACTCTACATCCTTGTTATCTCCCAATAACACCAAAATATCTAGATCAGGATTTCTACAAATAGACAAAAACTTTAAGTTTTCAAAAATTTTTCTTTAGAAATCCCAACTTATGCTTCATCTGTTTTCACAGATTTCCTCAGACAGACAGAGATTTATTTTACCCAACTTCAGCTAAAATTTAGTCACTGAACAGAATTTAGGCATCTAAGGTCCTTCTGCAGTCAATAGAGAACAATAAGCATCTTTGGAAGGTGCTTAATCTCATGCTACAATCGGGACCATGAATGTCTCCTGCAAGTGCTCACAGGGATGGAACTGAGATGGCCAGCTGAAAGTAGAAATCCAGTTTTAAAGTGGTTAAAAATTAAATGAAGCACATCTTTCCCAGAGTCATGAAGAGGTCAAAGTGAGACAGAATGAAACTGAAAATTGCTAAATCCTCAAAAGATTTTAATTCTTTTCCAAACACTGGAACTTTTTCCAAAGTTCATATATTTAAATGGTTTGTCTCTATCTCTTATAGCTACATATATCTAGACATCTAATAAAAATTCCTAAGAAATTTCTTTAGAAAATATACCTTACCCACAGATCACCTATTTTTCAGGTTATTGTGACTGATTTTATGGAAATTCAGTGCTCAAGGAAAGTATATATTGGACAGCGTGAAGTCTTTGATTTATTTAAAGAAAAACAACTGTGGGTAATGGCAAGTCATTTATCCCATATTATCCACCTATTGTGTTTTGTTTCATGGTAGGTTTTCAGTCTTTTATAGTGCAGAACATATTTTAATAGATAATTAACAGATAATTTGGAGTTTGTCTTACCTCTCCCAAGTCACAGTGACATACACCATTTCCCTTCTTTTTAAGTACCTAGTTCTCTGGTAACTAGGCTAATCACTTCCAATGAATATTTATGTTAGGCAAGTGTGTAGGTCAAAATTTTCAAAAGTGAATATTGATTTGGAAATTTTACCTGATACAAAGAATTGATGCCCCTTTTAAGAGGAGAGGTAACCATCTTCTAAAAATCATCATATTTNACAAAGAATTGATGCCCCTTTTAAGAGGAGAGGTAACCATCTTCTAAAAATCATCATATTTCTTAAGATATATATATAGGATATCTCTAGACCTCTTGAGAAATTATTTTTCAGTTCCAGAATTGTAAAATTTAACAAATTTTCACTTCTATTTCAACCTTTAAAATACTTAATGTGCCCATGTTTCAATGCAACAGTGAGCACTTGTATAATGTTATTTAAAGCAATTTCTCATTGAAAAATATCTTTGGTTTCAGCATTCCAAGGCCTTTCAGGAGTCATAATTGTCAGACTTGTGACCAAGTTGCTCCAATTAAGGGAACCAGTTAGAATTCAATGAAAAGAGTAGAAGGATGTTTCAAAGAAATCCAAATTTTCAGTTAGACTAATAAAATATAGTTTTAAAGTATATTTAGATAAAGTCTCCTGGATACTGAGTCTGCTATGCAGTTTGAAAAATCAATCTGATATTCCTTGGATACCAAATACTGAGAGACGTTAATTCGAACACTTAACTGAATTTCATTGCTGTCCTTAATAGAAATATTTTCTAANTCTGGATATCAAATAACTGAGTATTGCAGTCTTGGATTAATATCGTCTATACCAGACCACATTTCACCTGCATGTCTCAAGCCTAGTGATTCTTTTGTACCACAATTGAAATAACTTATTCATATGCTTTCTGAGCCACAAGTTTACATGGACAGCACTGTCATGCCAACTGACTATGCTGCAAAGGTGCATATTAATTTGTCTTGCACATGAGAAAAATATCAGCTATTTAATATATTGTTTTGTGGTTAGCGTCACTCCAGACTATGTGCAGAAATGCAGCTGCTGTTACTTTCTGAACCTTTTGCAATATTTATATAATCTAAAAAAATTGATGCAATATCATTTAATAGATGACCCTCATTTATGTTGGAATTCTGCATTGGTCTAGAAATTAACTTAGAGGCAGAAATGTATATAAAGCAAAATTGAAAAGAAGCAATACAAATGTTGATAAACAAATATTTTCCTTTAGAAAGAAAAAATGAAATAATAACAGAGACGTAACTTTTTTGATTTTTTTCCCCTCTTATTCTTTAAAGATGCTAGAGTTTGCAAAGAATATCATCACAAGTCTGCCAAGCATTCAGTCATCTGTTTCAGACTAATATCATATGTACTCTACATCCTTGTTATCTCCCAATAACACCAAAATATCTAGATCAGGATTTCTACAAATAGACAAAAACTTTAAGTTTTCAAAAATTTTTCTTTAGAAATCCCAACTTATGCTTCATCTGTTTTCACAGATTTCCTCAGACAGACAGAGATTTATTTTACCCAACTTCAGCTAAAATTTAGTCACTGAACAGAATTTAGGCATCTAAGGTCCTTCTGCAGTCAATAGAGAACAATAAGCATCTTTGGAAGGTGCTTAATCTCATGCTACAATCGGGACCATGAATGTCTCCTGCAAGTGCTCACAGGGATGGAACTGAGATGGCCAGCTGAAAGTAGAAATCCAGTTTTAAAGTGGTTAAAAATTAAATGAAGCACATCTTTCCCAGAGTCATGAAGAGGTCAAAGTGAGACAGAATGAAACTGAAAATTGCTAAATCCTCAAAAGATTTTAATTCTTTTCCAAACACTGGAACTTTTTCCAAAGTTCATATATTTAAATGGTTTGTCTCTATCTCTTATAGCTACATATATCTAGACATCTAATAAAAATTCCTAAGAAATTTCTTTAGAAAATATACCTTACCCACAGATCACCTATTTTTCAGGTTATTGTGACTGATTTTATGGAAATTCAGTGCTCAAGGAAAGTATATATTGGACAGCGTGAAGTCTTTGATTTATTTAAAGAAAAACAACTGTGGGTAATGGCAAGTCATTTATCCCATATTATCCACCTATTGTGTTTTGTTTCATGGTAGGTTTTCAGTCTTTTATAGTGCAGAACATATTTTAATAGATAATTAACAGATAATTTGGAGTTTGTCTTACCTCTCCCAAGTCACAGTGACATACACCATTTCCCTTCTTTTTAAGTACCTAGTTCTCTGGTAACTAGGCTAATCACTTCCAATGAATATTTATGTTAGGCAAGTGTGTAGGTCAAAATTTTCAAAAGTGAATATTGATTTGGAAATTTTACCTGATACAAAGAATTGATGCCCCTTTTAAGAGGAGAGGTAACCATCTTCTAAAAATCATCATATTTCTTAAGATATATATATAGGATATCTCTAGACCTCTTGAGAAATTATTTTTCAGTTCCAGAATTGTAAAATTTAACAAATTTTCACTTCTATTTCAACCTTTAAAATACTTAATGTGCCCATGTTTCAATGCAACAGTGAGCACTTGTATAATGTTATTTAAAGCAATTTCTCATTGAAAAATATCTTTGGTTTCAGCATTCCAAGGCCTTTCAGGAGTCATAATTGTCAGACTTGTGACCAAGTTGCTCCAATTAAGGGAACCAGTTAGAATTCAATGAAAAGAGTAGAAGGATGTTTCAAAGAAATCCAAATTTTCAGTTAGACTAATAAAATATAGTTTTAAAGTATATTTAGATAAAGTCTCCTGGATACTGAGTCTGCTATGCAGTTTGAAAAATCAATCTGATATTCCTTGGATACCAAATACTGAGAGACGTTAATTCGAACACTTAACTGAATTTCATTGCTGTCCTTAATAGAAATATTTTCTAACATTATTGAAATGAAGCTTTCTGTCTGTGACTATGAATTAATTGCCTACTNGATGAGGTCTCCCCTCAGTCCCCTCTTCTTCAGGCTGAACAGTCCATGTCGCCCCCACCACTCTTTATATGGATTCCCCTCAAGATCCTTCACCATCTTCATTGCCCTTCTTTGGACACTCTGTAATATCTGAATATTTTTCCTATATTGTGATGCCCAAAAATGTACACAATATTTAAGGTGAGGTCTCACCAATGCAGAGCAGAGCAAGACAATGCCCTCCCTCGACCAGCTGGTGATGCTTTGCCTGATGCCCCCAGGATACATGTGGCCCTCCTGGCTGCCAGAGCACTGCTGATTCATATTCAGCTTGCCATCAACCAGGAGCCCTAGGTCTCTTTCTGTGGCACAGCTTTCCAGCTTCTCATTTCCAAGTCTGTATGAACATCCAGGGTTGTTCCGTCCCAGTTGCAGAATCCAGCACTTCCCCTTGTTGAACTTCATATGATTGGTGATTGCCCAGTCCTCTGATTTGTCAAAGTNATTTTCTGGTGTGAATTTGAAATTTTTTTAAAGGTATCTAAAGTTTCAGTCAAAAATGAGTTATTTACTCATGTTTTCTACAATCACTTGGTTCCTTTTTAAAATACAAGTTTATTCATACAAAGTGAAAAAAATGGTGTTATTTTGCTATTCATCACTGGTTAAAATTGAAANGTATTTCAGTGCGTCCCAGAATAATCTTCTCCATAACTTTAAGAAGCATGGAAGTGAGACTGACAGGCCTCTAGCTTTCTGGGTCCTCCTTGCCCTTCTTGAAAACTGGGACAATGTTTGCCATCTTCCAGTCAGCTGGGACCTCTCAGGATTCCTAAGACTGTTCAAAAATCATTGAGAGAGGTTTTGTGATGACATATATATACTTTTTTCTCTTTTTTTTACTTTGGCATATACTTGGCACAGTATAGGGTCTTGTTGATAAAAAGAAAATAAATGCAGAAGGCATTATTGCCTTATGAAGTTCCATGCTGTTATTCTATTGATGATTCAGTTATTTTTGGTTTTGTTTAATTTCTTTAATGACTGTAACACAAAGATGCTCTGGCTTTTTTAAATTGTTCATTACATTTTATTGCCTTTTACTTAAAGATGTCTTCCTATTTTTGTTATAGTAATAAATAAATTAATTTAGCAGCAATTAAAAAATTATTTTTTTCTCCCTCTTAAACTTAAGCTGCCATGTCTACTTTATGTGCCTTTAGTAGCAAATGAATGACATTCAGAAAAAATACGTATCAATGTTGTAGAAGAAGTTCAGCTTTAGGCTTTTTTTTTCTCATGCCAAAGCACAGGTGCTTCAGATACACCTAATTATATCAGTAATTAAAGTTATTACCTTACCTGTTTATTCAAGGGCACAAGGACTTCTAATGGGAACAAATCAAGATATAAAGACTTGCTGTCAATTACGCATGAAGGCTTGAAAAGATAATGAAGGAGGTTTGGAGTCGGGTTTCAGTTCTATACAATAACAAAAATAGTAATTTGGCACCTTTCTTTTACTGGAACTGTACCAAGAGTTCAGGAGAGGAAAGACAAGAAAATTACCTGAGTAACATGATCTTAAGGGTACCAGAGAATAATGTTGTTCTCCACCAACCACATCTATGGCAGAGCCTGATGCCAAAAGATGGGACTACTACAAATATAAGCTCGTCAACCTAAGAACAACAAATCCATCCAGCTTCTTGTCACAGGTCCTGTAATATAGTGCAGGCCACAGAAAGACAGGTGAAATGTGATTCTGCTATGGGCAGTGCGCTCATGAGTCCTTGTCTTAGTAAAATGGCATGACATGACTAGTGCTGCTTTCACAGAGATGTAATTTAGGACTGACAATACATTGAATATATCCTTCTACTACGTCTTCTCAAACAGTGTACTTCCGTTTGAGTAAGAAAAGAGGAACTACAGCAACTAAAGGGCAACATAAGTGATGTACTGAGCTTCTGCACTTGTTCTGTCATTAGTTTTATCATTGTGAACCTAGCAGGTTCAAAAAAGGTATGCCTGCTGGAACTGAGATAAGAAGTGAGACAAACACGCAGTGAAGGGAGAGCGCAGCTTTACTGGTGATGTCCGACGATTCAAAGAAGAAATTCATAACAATCTCTCCATTTTTATAACCTCCAGTGCCCACCCATTACACACTACCCAACTAAACCCCATCTTATTACTATGCCCCTAAACACCCAACAGGATGGTCCCTTATTACCTATCCCCACCCCAGTCCAGCCCCTACAGGGCTTGGAAGCCTAACTCTTATGTTTTGACTTACTACCCTGTTATCTATACAGAAGAATGCAAACATGTGAAAGACAAGCCGTTTTCTACCCTTAATATTCTAAGCTACCCAGCCACAGTGAATTCTCAAATCTTAAGCATACCCCTTAAGACATCAATACTGACTGGGAGTATTCCTATTGGATTGTTTATTGGCTTTAATATAACCATATACATGCATATAACTCAGGATAGACAACCGCAGAGTTTGTTTGTGTATTGTTAGCCAACTGAAAATATCAAATGTGCATCTTTTAATGAATTCGATTAGTCACACATTTTAGATATTCTGTTCTTGTTGTCTGTTTTCATTACATGTACTTTACAGCAAATTAGTAGAAATGTTGCTTGATAAGCTGGAAGGTAGTATATTTCAGTAACAGACATTATATTTTGGTTTTCTGGAGCTGGCAGTTCCAAATAGTGAAAACACAGAGCGTCTTCTAAAACATAACTTCATATAAAAGGGAAATATTAATATTTTTGTATTTTGGCCGGGTAGATTTTCATCTCTTTGGCAAAGAGAGGAAAACAATAACTTGGGATAGCAATCGATCTTTTATTTCATGTGTCCCACCAATAAAGAAACAGGTCTAATATGCTAGCATAATGGGAATTTACAGCAACAGGTTGTGGTGGTTTTACCACAAATTCAGCGATTTTTGGATTAGAGACTCTGAGAGAAGTCACAAACACACCTCAAAATGAAGAAAACACACAAATATCACAGTTTATTTCGCANAGTAAGCTTTCCTGAAATCCAAAAAGATTACATCAACTGACTGCCCTTGATCAACTAGATGTGTTACTTTTTCATTAAAGAAAATCAGGTTTGATAAGCAGGACTTTTCTCTCATGAAGCCATGCTGGCTGTGACCAATGACTGCATTGTCTTTCAGGTGTATTTCAGTGCGTCCCAGAATAATCTTCTCCATAACTTTAAGAAGCATGGAAGTGAGACTGACAGGCCTCTAGCTTTCTGGGTCCTCCTTGCCCTTCTTGAAAACTGGGACAATGTTTGCCATCTTCCAGTCAGCTGGGACCTCTCAGGATTCCTAAGACTGTTCAAAAATCATTGAGAGAGGTTTTGTGATGACATATATATACTTTTTTCTCTTTTTTTTACTTTGGCATATACTTGGCACAGTATAGGGTCTTGTTGATAAAAAGAAAATAAATGCAGAAGGCATTATTGCCTTATGAAGTTCCATGCTGTTATTCTATTGATGATTCAGTTATTTTTGGTTTTGTTTAATTTCTTTAATGACTGTAACACAAAGATGCTCTGGCTTTTTTAAATTGTTCATTACATTTTATTGCCTTTTACTTAAAGATGTCTTCCTATTTTTGTTATAGTAATAAATAAATTAATTTAGCAGCAATTAAAAAATTATTTTTTTCTCCCTCTTAAACTTAAGCTGCCATGTCTACTTTATGTGCCTTTAGTAGCAAATGAATGACATTCAGAAAAAATACGTATCAATGTTGTAGAAGAAGTTCAGCTTTAGGCTTTTTTTTTCTCATGCCAAAGCACAGGTGCTTCAGATACACCTAATTATATCAGTAATTAAAGTTATTACCTTACCTGTTTATTCAAGGGCACAAGGACTTCTAATGGGAACAAATCAAGATATAAAGACTTGCTGTCAATTACGCATGAAGGCTTGAAAAGATAATGAAGGAGGTTTGGAGTCGGGTTTCAGTTCTATACAATAACAAAAATAGTAATTTGGCACCTTTCTTTTACTGGAACTGTACCAAGAGTTCAGGAGAGGAAAGACAAGAAAATTACCTGAGTAACATGATCTTAAGGGTACCAGAGAATAATGTTGTTCTCCACCAACCACATCTATGGCAGAGCCTGATGCCAAAAGATGGGACTACTACAAATATAAGCTCGTCAACCTAAGAACAACAAATCCATCCAGCTTCTTGTCACAGGTCCTGTAATATAGTGCAGGCCACAGAAAGACAGGTGAAATGTGATTCTGCTATGGGCAGTGCGCTCATGAGTCCTTGTCTTAGTAAAATGGCATGACATGACTAGTGCTGCTTTCACAGAGATGTAATTTAGGACTGACAATACATTGAATATATCCTTCTACTACGTCTTCTCAAACAGTGTACTTCCGTTTGAGTAAGAAAAGAGGAACTACAGCAACTAAAGGGCAACATAAGTGATGTACTGAGCTTCTGCACTTGTTCTGTCATTAGTTTTATCATTGTGAACCTAGCAGGTTCAAAAAAGGTATGCCTGCTGGAACTGAGATAAGA
>VYZS01016261.1:7367-29462 GCA_013400695.1 Neodrepanis coruscans
AAGTGCATATCCGGTGATGGCGGCCGCTGCGCCGCCACTGCCGCCACCGCTGTGCCGCCACCGCTGCACCGCCACAGCTGCTGCTGCCACTGCGCAGCCGCCACTGCCACTGCGCGCCCGCCACCGCCGCTGCGCGGCTGCCACCACTGTGCAGCTGCTGCGCGCCGGCTGCTGCGGCCGCACCAAGCCCCAAGAACAGCCACGCCACCTCACACGGACACGATGGGGGGAGGGGGGGCCACTGAACCTACGCCACAGGCAGAGAACGCAGCCATGCTGGGGACCAGCCCCGTCCCCGCCCGCCATGGCCCAGGGGGACAGGGCAGCCCTGCCTCCCTCCTGTGGGGGCCCCAGGAATGGGCGGTCCTGCCCCCGCTCACCCGGGGGAAAAAAAAGACCAGTTTTAGTTTCACCCCACGACAGATAAACATCACTTCCTAAATATAGCGTAATATACTTACATACTTAATATAAGTAAATATACTTAATATGTAAGTATTTGAATAGAAAGACTGTACTCAGTATTTTTAAATTATAATGTACAAAAGGCAATTCAAGTAGTGGTAGCTATCTTTCTATATCTGTTTATATCTATATGCCTTTAGCATGTATTGTCCTCTGAACATAAAAAAAATAATTTCCTTCAGAGGCAGCAAGTGCTGGGAAAGCAGGAACGATGTCGTGGACAAATAAATGAGTCATGGAATGCTCCTTGTTCAGTGAACCTGAGCATTATGTTAGTCTGATATAAACACTTACAACATAACATTCTTAATTTTTCAACATATTAATTCTCAGATATTCTAATCTGTGATTACATATTGATCCTGTGTAAATATATGGGTCTTATGGACTAAATTGCAGAGATCAGTGTTACTTTTGCTGTCAGACAAATGATAGTTTAAGCTAAGAAAGCTCTGCCTGAAAGATACTTTATTAAGTTCCATTTCATTGCCATATTTTAAGAAGAAAAGAAAGTAGCAGCAATCCAACTATGAGAAGATGATAATGGATGATATGATAATGGAAGATTTGATAATGAGATACTTATTACTTCCCAGTAATAAGAATTAAGAGAGGCTCCTCATGTCTTCAACATCCTTCTGCTTCTGCACCTTAGAAAAAAAGGGTGATAAACACAGTCTTGTGATGCTTCCTGGCTTTTGTTAACAGAAGTTCTTCAGGTTGGATATTTTTATTCACTCTCTTCAAAGAATCTCTGTATGAACAGTTACTCTCACTTTTAACAAGAGATTAGGATCTTTTCTAAAATCTAAGTTGGACTAAGTCTCTCTTCTTTGGATTTGCCTTCTAATTATATTTATATTTTAGATGTTATATTAGCATCTCTTCAATGCTCAGTGATCCCTTTGGTTACCTGTAGTACACTGCTCTCATCCCTTTACATGGGCTCCAGCAGCTCTTACAGTTCTAAAATAGACACCTTTAGTCCTGAAACTGGCTCTGTTTAAAGCTGCTTTAATTATCAAATGGAAAAGAATGATTATTTATTGAAATTCTGGGCTTTTTTGTGAGACAAAAAATAAAATACCAAAATTACTGAATTAATTGCCTAGAGCAGCAGCTGGTTCCTATGCCAAATTATCAATTAATTCCTCACTTCTTATTAAAATATGTTGTGGAGCAGATTTTTTTTGAAAAAGCAAACAAGTAAAAACCAATTAATATTTGTTTATAATACTGATCAACAAGTCTAATAACCTTTACTATCATTTCCATAAGCAACAGTGTTTTTCAATGTTTCTAAATTGATAAATTTCTCTTTGGCCACAAAGTTTATGATTGGCAGATGGTGTATTTTGGAACAAATGCAGCTGACAGACTGTAGGTGGGTAGTACATAGAGCTGGCGAATCTCAGAGTTCTGCCCATGCATAAATAGTACAGTGTATAAGGTAATTTTTTTGTTTGTTTCCTGTTATAACATAAATAATCTAAAATTCATTGCAAGAACACCAGCAGGCCATCAGAAAGCTAAGAATGTGCTGTAAGGCATTTAAAGTTTTTGGGGAAAAAGTGATGTATTCAGTTCTGCTTCTGGTCAGGAGCCAAAACCAAAGTACTTTTCCACATATCCCAACAGAAGGCTTCATTGTACTCAAAGATGAGTAGTTTTAGAGAAAACAGGGACAGAATTGAAAGAGATTCTAATTTATACAAATTTGTTTTCTGAGATACAAACAACAGAAATGTGGTTATTCTCTGATAATTCTCATCCTAATCAAACTACAGTCTACCCATCTGTAACAGGGTTGTCCGCCCCATAAGATCTGAAAGCTCAGTCAGTCATGTTCAGATGCCCCATCTAACCAATGCATGCTTTAAGAGGAAGGAGGTAGCTTCTGTAAGAAACTAGATGAAATAAGGACTGGCAGACTGATGTGAAGGTGAAGCTGAGCCAGTTGTGTGGAATGAAATGATCAAATGAGTGGTAAGTTGCTGAAGATGGTTTTGGTCTCGACTTCTTACAATGGGCTTAGCTTTTTGTATGCTGAGGAATCAGGAAAAGGTGACAATTAGGAATAGAATCTTTGTGAAGAGAGAAGCAGAAGCAGAAAGAAAAGTGCTGTTCAAGAGCTGGAAATGGCTGTAAAAGGGAATCTGGTCATCAAGACACAATACAAGAAAATGTAGCAGATTGATGAGAACAACGTCCAGGCAGGAACTTTGCAGAATGTAGAAAACATAAAGCCAGTTGTAACATCATTGTCTTCCACACAGGGAAAGTGCTAAAAGCAGAATGGCAAAGGGCAGCTTTTCTAGCACTCACAGCAGGGTCGCAAGCAAAACTTGGGAGATGTCTGAATAGTTCTAAATCAGCATGTGGAAAAAATGAAGAAAACATTGAAGAGAAGGGCATCAAACTTTCCCTTCATTTAAGAATTTGATTTTGAAAGCAGACTTTTGTGCAGTATGACAGAAAATGCTCAACAGCAACGGCAAAAGTATGAAAAATTTTAAGTCAGGAACTGGCAGGAAAAATGGGCCCTAAATTTCTAAAGACACCTTTCATGGATGCCAACTCATTTAACTACAGGAAGAACTTGAGAGGTGTGTTTTGTAATTAATAGGCATGAGGTGGAATTTGCTTCTGTAGATGGGAACAGAAGAGAGACCCAGAAATAAGGTGCTACCTGGAATTGGTTTTAATGTGCCAGACAGGTACATTGAAAGATGATTGTTACTACACTCTGCCTCTGGTTAGCTGATGTGTGAGATGAACTCTGAGAAACAGAGGCTAAATAAGGGAGCAGTTGAGGGACTGAACACCATGTGGCAGTGAATGAGGAAAGAAACATATTTTGTATTGCAAGACTTGGTCTGTTTTTGAAAAAGATTTTAAGAGGACTGGGTACTATTGATAGCTAGCTCAAGACTAGCTGTTCAGTTATTGTGCTATGTCACTACTGATAATGAGAGAGGAGATTGATAGGAGGTAGATAATGAAGATCATTTTGCATACAATCTGCCTGGAACTCATCATATGCCACAAGATTCTAAGGTATACTACCATTGTATAGTGTTCTGAGAGATGTGGCTGCTATACACAATGAAAAAAATGTCCCTCGTTGAAGTTTTTTGCACTGAACAATGTCTCACCATGCACCTGTATAACTGGAGTAACAGCAGTACGCAATGGCCACACTATTTACCGTGATGATGATTAACATCAACATTTTATCTTTTTTCTTTTCCTTACAGATAAAAACATTTGATTCACTTCTCCTCTTGTACAAATAGATCAAGGTTATTATGTAATTGACTGAGTTCATGAAGTTCACGACTTACATAAAAGAAATGGGCATAATTCTTCTTTCTTTGAAATACAAAATATCCGAGAAATATGGCTGAGAGCAGTTGCATTAATTGCAAAATATGTTTCGTAATTGCTTATTTGTTCTGATTTTGAAGGTAATTCAGACTTTTTAAAAAAGCACCGAAGCTTTAAAAGATGAAATAATCCTTGGAAAATATCTCTTGACTTTTGACTTAACCACCTGCAATGACCCCAGCTTTTGAAAGAATTTTTATGCTGCAGCTGCAAAATACCATGATAGATCCTTTCCTTTGGAGATGTATTGAATAGAAACTTAGGCCTAGAGAACAAGCAGGTCACAGCTTGTTTTTGTATTGAGCTTAATACTGAAATTACCATTGCAATACTCTGGAATTTGATGTAAATTGATAGGTGTGACTTGTTACCTTTACAGGTCTGTGAATTTAGTTAGTTCTTAAGGTGTCTCTATAAAGAACATCATAGATGTATCTGTCTTAGTGAATTGGTGTTATGCAAATATTAAATAATTACAGTAATCGCTTGTTTTGTCTCTAAATATCACACTGTTAGGAAAAGAATAATATTGAGTGGGGCACTGAATAAGAAGGTTGTTATTTGAAAAGTGTTTTCCTGAAATTTGATAAAGCTATGAAGGGGAGAAAAAAAAGTCTTTGTGTTACTGTCACATACATAGACAATGAGAAGAAATGAAAACCACAGCTGAAAGAAGTTACTCAGTGAGAAGGAATGAAAACCACAGCTGAAAGAAATTACTTGCAACAAACAGTATGGGTGAGTACAAACAAGAAGGATGACGTTGGGAGTAATTACAAGCTGAATTATTAAGTTCTTTAAGCACAAATGGGGAAGTGACACGCACTTTCAACACAACAAATTACAATGTTGTAACTGTACCTGGTGGGAAGGAAATTGGTCAGGAGAACTCCGATGGATTTCTCATAAAGGAAAGTAATAATGTTTTTGGTTGGCTATGTAAAGAAAGACAACAATCATATTTGTTTTAACAATGTTTTTCTAAAAATGTAGGTGTTTCAGAAGAGCTTAATAGACGGCAATAGGTGAACTGAATCCGTTTTGAGATTTTATTAATAACATGCTTCATGTTTAGAAGGGGAGAGGAAACAATGGTTTTGGAGCATGTTACTATGTTCACTTTTATTCCAAAGAAAAAAGACACTAAAATCTGTACCTAAAATTTATGGCTTTTCAGAGTCAAATCTCTGGGAGAGATCTAGTGATAGTTATACAACTAGATATTAAAGGAAAGAGCTAGCATTTTACAGAAGTCTAGAGAGTGACCATTGGCAATTCGGGAATAGTAATTACCCTGAGTTCTGCTGGATAAAGTAGCTGTGGAATGAACTTCCCTTAATGAGTTAAAATTATCCATTTTACCTGAACACTTCTTTTATCCAATTTTATACCTTGTTTAGAAATTTTCCCTGTTATACCCCAAAACAGCTAATGTTTAATTTTTTAGTGCTGTATTTCAGAGACAACAATACTGTGAGTGAATTAATAGCTGGCATTTGGAGTAAGGTCAATTATTTATTTTGACTTCATGCTCTATGCTCGTTGTTCCTCTATGAATCCCAGCTTACATGTAGAAGTAAGCTATTCTGTAACTATCAGTCTGCAGACTCAGCCTGGGTTATGACAATCACAGTG
This sequence comes from Neodrepanis coruscans, assembly GCA_013400695.1. Taxonomy (NCBI): domain Eukaryota; kingdom Metazoa; phylum Chordata; class Aves; order Passeriformes; family Philepittidae; genus Neodrepanis; species Neodrepanis coruscans. The sequence continues at coordinate 12,855 of VYZS01016261.1, forward strand.
ATTTTCTTTCCCCTTCCCTCTTCTTTATCAGTTAGCACAATCTGCAAGGCAAACTGATCTTATGATTTACACTTGAGGATAACTTGAAAAATATCTCTTAAATGTGTTTCAAGAAAATGATTGTTTAAAATTTCAAAGAAAAAAACTGACTGAAGAAAAAAAGAAGTTTGTAGGATACAAAGGTGCTACTTTGTAAAGTAGCTCAAAATCAAGTTGAATACTAAGGAATTCAAGGAAGATTATATAGAACAGAAGGATTTGACACTTTAAATTGAGTACTCGCTAGACAACTTCTAAAGTAAAGAGATTTGACAGATAATTAAAGAAAACCAAACAAACTAATACTTGCATATAAATGAATTGCATAGTAGAATATTTTCTTTCCACTAGGAAAGCTGTGAGAGAGATAGCATCTGGTATGGGAATTGGTAACAGTTTACAGATTCTGGTTAATGGCTCCTTCTATAATGTGTGAACAAGTATACCTAAAATGTCATAAACCTCAGGAAATTCCTCGATTACTTAATAATGACAGGGAAAATCATGTCCGTTTTTCAAGAAAAAGTTTTGCTCTTTCTTAATGTATCCAGATGTGGAAACCTTGATTTTTCCTGACAGCCTTTGGGAAGTAAGGACTTAATGCTCTTGACAGTTATGTTACTGATCAAATATCCACTGAAGTCTGTGGGAAGATTTTATTAATTTCATTATATTTTGAACCAGCCCTTAGACCATTGTTTTGCATATTATGGACTTCTCAAACTAGGAGTCAAAGGCATTTAAACTGCAGGTAACAACATATCACTAATGGGCATATCTAAATTAAATGCCTCTGGCATCACACAACTAAATACTTGCTTTGATGATCATCATCAGCTTTCCTTGCAGCTCAGCTACCTTTTATAGGCGACAAAGAAGACACCCTATTGGCATATCTAGAAACTGCTGAAGTCTCCTCTCTGCTTTACTCCTCCTGGATCATGAACATCCTTTCCTTAGACATCTTACTTAGGTTGTGCATTGAAATCTTAGTTCTAAACTTGACACAGATGCATGACCCTAGACACTGCAAAGGCTAATTACTTCTGAGAATTATCCCAAGTGCCTTGTACTGTAATCAAACAGGAATACTGTGCTAGTACTGTAAATGGAGCAAAGGTCTCCTGAGTCTGATTCTTAACTGCAAGAATTTTTCGGTTGATGGAGAGAACTTTCTGCCCTGAACATAACTGATGGCTTTATGATGGTTTTCACTTAATCAAAACCTATTTGTCATTGGAGTTTCTTAATCATAAAGGTCAAAAGCTTTTCATAAGTTTGCTATCACTATTTCAGTCTCTAACGGAATTTATGTATATGTGTAGCTTATAGAATGAAATATGCACCACAAATTATATTTGACAATTCTTTGTATATTTCTGAATAAACCATCAAATCTTAGATCTGATATAGGAGTACAGAAGAGACATAAACATAATAGCCACTTGAGTGAGACAAATTAGCCAGACAAAGGAAAAAAAAGTAGACAGACAAATGCCCTGAAAATATACTCTGGGTCCATTACTTAAATGTTTGCATGTAAGTACAGGGTGTACTGTACATTTTTAGACCTCATCAGCCAAATTGGATGGAAGGTACTTAAAATATTTTAAATAAGACATGAGGACCTGTTTTTCCTTCCTTTTGATATCTGAATGCATTGACATGAGGTCTAAATTACAGTATCTGTTTTGGGATAACTACATAACATACCAGTTTATAAATCTCGAAGTCCATTGACTTAATTCATCAGTACCTGTCTTTGCTTCTTACTCTGTTTCACCTTCTTTCCCTTCTATATTTATATTCATCTTATGCAGCTGTTCTGGTTTGGTATTAGTGGAAACAAGGAGAAAATCTACCTTTTGGAAAATATGCTGAATGTGGGACATAATAAATCACATACATGAAATGTTTTTTTTTTTTACTTTCTGTGCCCAAATGTGTTTATTTTTTAAATCAGAAAATCACAGTACAAACTTTCACGCAGTGATAAAAAACTCAAAGTATACTTGAAGGATAAATCAATGGTTTTTATGTTAAGGCACAGGCTCTGTAATATATCAAGAATGATGAAGTCTGACATCTCTTAGTCGTGTACTTCCTCAACAGGGTTTGGAGCCCTACCTTGATTTTTCTGTTCTTTATGCACTTGAAAATGTTTCTGTTCTTTATGCACTTGGAGACAAAGCAGAAAGCAAGCTGATTCCCCAGAGTGTCAGAAAAGCTTGATTAGCTTTGGGAACATTTAGGAAAACCTCCTCATACCACCCACTCTGGTTCTGCTCACTGCTACATATTTCTCCTCACATACTCACAGTTCAGTTATTCACAGCCGTGTGTGTTCACTTCACAAAATAGATGCATCTCCATTTTAAATGGATTCACCAAAAAGCGAAAGACACAGACATCACTCCAAAGTGATCCAAAGACAGCAGATGTTTACCAATAGGATGGGAAACTCTGGATAGCTAGAGTCAGAACTGCTTTGGGTACTGCAGTTGCAAAATGGAATTGGGTGAGAAAGCACAGATTGGAAGAGGCACCAGCATGCCTTGAAAATGTCTTCAGTGTTAATTGCAGTGTCTGTGCTAAGAGTCTTTTCAATGAAGAGCAACATGTACAGCCTCCCTTCATATAATAACCTAACAGATGGCAAATCAAAGACCTGTATAAAGGGGCAGATGGAGTTCTAAAGGGAAAAGAAGCATCACACAGCACAAGAGATGTGGGAATGAACTGGGAGAAACTAGGCAAGCAGGCAAGTGTTCTTTCTGTTGCAGAAATCCAGATTTCATAGTGAAGTACAATAGCCAGTTTAGTATAATCAGCTGATTTTATGTGCTGAGAGATGTGATTTTTTGCAGACACGAATGGGAAGCTGCTTTGGCAGATCCAGTTGGTTACTGAGATCCCTTTAATTTCCTCTGTGAGAACTGTGTGCTCTATGTTGTGTTTCCTAACATTGTTTTTACCTCCTTGACTATCTGTGGTATGTTACCATAGATGTCTAATTGAATGAGGGGAGTGATAGCAAGTTTGCTGGGATGGTATGTGCTTTAGATCAAGCAGAACATAACTTGCTGCTTTGGCAAGCCGTTCTGCAGAATTGCAGATAAATACCAGATGGGTACTTACTTTTTTGGCTCACATTTTTGTTTTAAAATGTGTTGAAACATTTTTGTGAGAAGGACATGGTGCCATCCAGAATTTCTGTCAGCCTTGCCTCATTGATTTGACTGGATATGTGCCTTAGCTGTAGATTTACCCAGGAAAAATTGTGGATTTAACACATATTTCTCAGCTTCAGTACATAAACTAGAGTGCTGCTTCTTGCTCTTGATGTCATCACTTTTTCTGAAGGGTGATAAATATGTACATATAGAAAATTGATAGATGAAGCTGTTGTCTAAATCTGAAAACATCCCTTAGGGCTGAGGACATCTACATTAAGTTAGGAAATTCTGAGTTTCCTGCTGTTTTGTTACTGTGAGAAATTGTCTGAACCATTTGTGTGGTGGCTTGTTACAGAAAGTTTGATCAAGTATATATTATTCTTCCTATATATTATCACAGGTCCTCAATTTATGCCTCCCTCTGACTATCCAAATCCTAAATTAACACATAAAAAAAGGTAGGTAAAGGCACTCAAATTAAGCACTTCTGTATCTGAGGTACAGTGTTTTCCAGGCAAACTTAACGGCACAGTGGGGATGATTTTTGAGGTAATGAAACTCAAAAGGGAATAGACAATTGAAATGCAAAGTCCTTATCAGTGGGATTTTCTCAGTTGTAATAACTGTCTCTTTTCTTGAATATTATTGCTGACTTTACCAACACTGAACACAGTTAAGACAATTTTGTGGCTAAGCTCATCGACACTTACGTAAAATGAGAGAAATAAATGCACATCCAAGAATACTCATCTATTGTTTGTTGTATATTTTACAGTCCACCCTGATCCCACGTTCAGTTTTTTCTTGTTTGCAGATTTGTTGACCTTCTTCACCTGTTCATAACTCAGTTGCATTGTCTTCTGGGTTTGGAGGAGAGAAAAAGATAAAGATTTTGTAGAAAATTGGGAAATGAGATGTAAGAGTAAGAAAATTGTCGTGTTGCTTCTTAATTATTTTGTGTTCACTTAAGCTTTCTTGCATGTTTGATCTCTAGTGCTGCTCTGTTTTTTTCCATGTTAGAGAGTTTTTTAATTAAAAAAAAATAAATTACAGCTTTGCGAAAGGCCCACTGATGAGGGCTTTGCATTATAATCATCCATTCTTACTGTGATTTTCATTATATTAAAAAATAAATGCCTTTACTAAAGTATTGCACAGTCAGTGTCCTGTGTCTTTCGCTTCTCAGCCTAGTCTCGGCATCTTTGCAAATAGAATTTATGGTAATTAAGCATATTGAAGGAATTATCTTCGTCACTACAGCAACAACAGATTTCTTTTCACACAAAATCTTTCTCAAAATCCAGAGAGCTTGCAACAAGGACAAGCCAAAACCAACACTTGCTACACAGTTGGACAGAAGATGGACAGAAAAGAGACAGCTCCGAGATTCAAGAAGAAATTTAAAACATTTGTGGGAACTTCTGAGGCATGGAACCTGAAATGTAAGCATGTCTCTGCTTCAGCTCACCAGTGTCTTTGATAGAAATTTGCCTGGGTTTTAGGATGTTTCTGCATGATCCTCTGCTTTGTCACTTACAACCTACAGGGCCAGGAGCTGGGTATTCCAGCAAGAATTAGCTTGAGTCAGAATGCTTGTCACTTTCCCTTTCTCTCCACCTTTTAACTTTTAGGCTTTCAAGCTCAGAATAGGACACCCTGACATAATTTCACTTGAACTTTCAGAGATGTTCCTGAGCTGGAGTCCTGGAGCAGTAGTTTTCTGAGGCTTTGCTCTGGTTTCACCACAGGAAGCCCGTATCAGGTGCTTCCTGTAGCTTCCTCAAACACAGATACTGATATCACAAACAGTTTAACTAATGATACCTATTGTCCACTAATGTATAAGTCTTGGTAGTGTTAGACTCAAATAACAATCAGTACTTATGTCTTCTACGTCTTTCTTTTAGGAGTTACATCTTCTGCCTTTGTTTCATTGAATATCTGTGTTATATATATAGGTAGTGTAAAACTGGGGTTTTTTTTCAAATAATTCTTATAAATAATCCAATATGTCTCTATATGCCAGCAATGTAAACCTTTTTTTCTACAAATTTTGGAAAAATAGAGTTCTCTATCAGTTTATAATGACATTCTAACCTTCTTAAGAGAAAAGCATTAAATTAAAGTAAATGTCAGCATTATGGAAGCAAAATTATCTTGCTTTTTTATTAATATATTTTGCTTTAGTTTCTGCTACTTAATACAAAAGGGAATTGCTGCCCTTATAAGATGACAAATCCTATTGCAAAACTTGCTTAAATAATTTTAACACCATATATCCTCTTATCTATCCTGTTCACTTCTGAAAGTAGCAAGTTGGGAAATTAATAGGAAACAACTAGTGTCAAAACCAGCTTAAGTTTTGTCTCTGCCCTCTGAACCTTGTATCTGTACTCTTACTGGCTCAACTCAATTACTTTTCCTGGATGACAGTCACTATTACTGACGTTTTTCTTCATATACAATGTATATGTTGAATTAATTGCGTCCTAAAGAAGAGAAAAATCCTCTGTATTATATATTAGCTAGAATAAGCAATAGTAATCCCAGCCTAAGCCATGTTGAGAGAACGTAGTGAGAATAAAACTGAGGAGAGAGAAAGGGTTCTGTTCTTCAAGTGATCTTTACATATAGAGCTGGTTGACAGTAACAGATATTGCAGGAGACAATTGAAAAAACAAGGCTGGGTAAAGCAATGATAGCAAAACCTGTGTGAATAGTGAAGTATTCTCATGGGATTTGCACAGAGTCCAGGGGCTGCTGAGCTTTTTGTCTTTCAGAAAGGTCCATGGGGAGAAACTGACATTGATTTGGGAAAGAAAATTTTGGTATTTCAACCAAAGAAATACCTTTAAAATTTATCTAGTTGATGGAAATAACCTGGTGAAGGCCTGTCTATCTGTTAGCTCTTAAGGGTGAAAGGGAACTCTCTCTCTTCATCTGGCAAAAGCTAAAGGCTTATCAATATAGAGCAAAACTATATTGTAAGGTAGAAATTACTTAGAAGTAACATATATGATTTCAAGCATTCAGTTTGGGTGTTTGTATATTTGCTTGGGGTATTTAAGCTCCAATCCAAACATACACACACACCCCCTTCATTAAATTAAAAAGAATTTACTGCAATCAAGACTTGTATCATTATAATTTCATGCTATGCATGAAGTGAAAAAATTATTTGAAGACAAGATTTACAGTAATCAGTAAGCAAAGAAAAAAAACCCTCCAGAACTATTATTAGTAAAAACAGTAGCCACTGTTTTTATTGTGTTAAGGTGTGAAAACACCTTAGTCATGAAAAAGCCATGTTGCTCTGAAACAGTGTCTTCTTTTTTTTTTTTTTTTTAATTTAATTTTGTTCTTCAAAGTTTAATAGCTTCAGCAGAGGGGTGTTGAAGCACATGTTAATCCAGTTCAGCAGAAAAACAGAAGTCTGTGTTTTGCCTTGTTATGAACATGAGGGAATGAAAGAGTTCTGCACAACTTAATTGTTTTATACAGTCACTCATTGCACAAAATGACTCCTGTGTGACAAATATTAGTTTTTTAAAGAAGAAACAACTTGTGGGATNCTCTTAAACAGTTTTTTTTTTTTTTTTTTTTTTTTAATTTAATTTTGTTCTTCAAAGTTTAATAGCTTCAGCAGAGGGGTGTTGAAGCACATGTTAATCCAGTTCAGCAGAAAAACAGAAGTCTGTGTTTTGCCTTGTTATGAACATGAGGGAATGAAAGAGTTCTGCACAACTTAATTGTTTTATACAGTCACTCATTGCACAAAATGACTCCTGTGTGACAAATATTAGTTTTTTAAAGAAGAAACAACTTGTGGGATTTGTACCATTATGGTAAATTCACATCTGGAGATTCCTATAGGAAGGGGTAGTTAAGATTACACAGGGGAATGTTTCATCTATGTGGATCACAAAAAGACATACGTATCCCACTATTGAGAAAGGTTTGGGAGCTTTGCTTTTATAGTATGTGCTGTACTGCTATGGTTGCAAAACTGAAATTGCATTGCTCACAGATTAAATAGCAAAAGTTTGGAAGTTATCTTCAAGAAACTAATTTCATTTTTTGAACTATATTATAAAATAGTGCCTCTATAGAAGTGTTAAAAGAGACATATTAAGCAGTAAGCAGGATTAGTAGTAATTTCTGTATGGACTTTCTCCATACCTGACTTCAAATAACATTTCATAGTCTAGTGTATTCTGCTGGCACATCTGTTGCAAATAGCAGAGGAACAATGTAGCTTATGGTATCTTTAAAAAAGTTTAATGGTTAACAAAAGATAATGTCATAAAACAATTTCATCACTTTCCAACTGAAAGTGATCTTCACATCCATGATCTCTAAATAGTATTTGGAATCCATAAAAATGATATAACATTTAATCAGATTAGAGTACAAAAATCTATTGATTCTCTCTTGAGACTTTTTTAAATTACAGCATGTACTCTGTTAATCAAGCTCTTTATTGCTGAGAACAGTAATCACTGTCTCTCAGGAATGGATTTCTGTGCCCATTTAATGCAGGAAGTGGCAATGTACACCAATCTTACTATATTGGTAGAAAGCACATGATGAAGCTTTTACTTTCTAAAACTTAAATTTTCCAGAAGAAATAGACTGTGTTATTCAGGCTGGTGAGAAAAGGACTACAGCTAGCTTCCCTTGATCGACTAGGAGGGTTCCCTTTTCATAAAAGAAAATCAGGTTTGATTGGCAGGACTTTCATGAAGTCATGCTGGCTGTAATGAATGACTGCATTGCCTTTCAGATGTTTTTCAATACTTCCCACAATAATCTCCATAACTTTAACAGGCCCTGAAGTGAGACTGCAAGGCCTGTAATTTACAGAGTCTTCCTTCTTGCCCTTCTTGAAAATCAAGACAACATTCTCCAGCTTCCAGTCAGCTGGGACCTCTCTGGATTCCCATCGGCTCAAAGACCGAGAGAGGTTTTGCGATGACATCAGTTTGTTTGATGAATCCCATAGATTTATGGGAGCTGGAGGAGCAGATTTCTCTTTCATACCAAGATCATTACATGTAATTTAGAGCACCTCTTGAAGTGCAGTAATAGTGAGTGACATCTAATCATAGAATCACAAAATTAACTAGGTTGGTAAAGAACTTTGAGATCATCAAGTCCGACCCATTACCTAACACCATCTCATCAGCTAAACCATGGCACTAAGTGCTACATCCCATCTTTTTTAAACACTTGCAGGAACAAAGACTCCACCACCTCCCTGGGCAGCCCATTCCAATGCCTAATCACTCTTTCTGTGAATATTTTCCTAACTTCCAGCCTAAACTTCCCCTGATGCAGCTTGGGATTGTGTCCTCCTGGTCTGTCACTGCTTCTTTAAGAGAAGAGACTGATCCTCACCTTTCAGGTAATTGTAAAGAGCGATACGTTCTCCCCTGAGCCCCCTCTTCTCCAGGCTAAAAACCCTAACTCCCTCAGCTGCTCTTCATAGGGCTTATGTTTCTCTCCCTTCACCAGTCTTGTTGCCCTTCTCTGGACTCATTCGAGCATCTCAACGCCTTTCGTAAACTAAGGGGCCCAGAACCGGACACAGCACTCTAGGTGCGGCCTAACCAGTGCTGAGTACAGGGAAGAATGACTTCCCTGGTCCTGCTGGCCACACTATTCGTGATACAGGCCAGGATGCCATTGGCCACACTGCTGGCTCATGTTCAGTCGGCTGTCAACCAGCATTCCCAAGTCCCTTTCTGCCGAGCCACTCCCCACCCACTCTGTCCTTAGCCTGTAGCTCTGCATGGGGTTGTTGTGTCCAAAGTGTAGAACCCAACATTTGGCCTTGTTAAATCTCATATTGTTGGTTTCACACCATCTATTCAGCCTGCCTAGGTCATTCTGCAGAGCTCTCCTATGCTATAACAGATCAACACTTGTTCCCAACTTGTTGTCATCTGCTAACTTACTAATGGTGGACTGTCATGGGATAAGGGGCCAGAGAGAAAACAGAACAAAAAAAACCATTTCCCCTTTATCTCCTTGGCTCAGACCAGCAAGGGAATGGGGCAAAGACCCGTCACCAGGCCATACCCAATTCGTGTCTCTAGCCGGGTTTGGGGGACAGAGGGTGTTCTGGGCAGATCTGCCCTGTCCAGTAGTCGCTGAACCAGAGTGGCAAAAGCCCCCACTGCACCCCAGAAATGGCAAGAAAGGCGCCTCCCCTCTGCACAGTGGTGCCCTCCGGGCTGGGTCGGGGCCGGGCTTTTGTACCCTATTTTCCTCAATTTCCCATCAACCTTCCTGCTCGGGAGACACCAGGGGAAAAGGGGTAGGAACTTCCCAATTCTATGCAGAACCCTGGGAAAGAAAAACTGAGACTATAAGAGGACCTACAGAGCTACCATTTTGGGTGTGTGCGACATTGAATAGGAAAAATTCTAGGGTAGCGCTAGGTCTCTGCTGGGGCTCCTGAAAAGGCACCAGGACAATTAGAAAACCACGACCGCCCACCCTCCTTTTCCCCGGGAAGGAATACCTGATGGTAGCTGATGGAAAGATGTGGTCCTCAGTCTGTGCCACTGTCACTGGAGTCGCCAATCAGCCCGCGTGGGGGCAAAACTCGGTGCAGAGGCGAGTAGAGATGTTACCCCAACCAGCTCCACTGGAAAAAGAGAAACATGGCTGCCCTGCTCGCCTTTTTATAGGGGACCAATCTTTGCACATGAGCAGGTGGCCCCCGGGCAACTGTTGCCCCCTCGGCTTGGATGGTCAGCACCCAGGAACCAGCCCTAGTGAGAGGCTCCACGCGCATGCACGGAACACCGAGCCCGGACCGGGGGCCGCAAGTTCCCCGTAGCCCCACCTGGCATCCTGGGGGGTCCCAGTGCTGCCCACGGGCCACCCTGAGCCGTGCCGACCCGGCTGCTCACCGCAGCGGCTCCCCCACCGCAGGAGGGCTACTACCAGCTCCATTCTATTTCATGCGCACGGGAGACCCACCGCGCATGTGCGGTGCCGAGCCGGGCTGGGGGCTGGTGGCGCCCGGCAGTGCCAACAACTCCCAGCGCCTGTGGCCAAGGAGCCGTGGGGGAAATGCGCCTGGCCAGGGCCGGCCGCCGGCTGGGCAGTGGCCCCCATGCTGGCCCACCCCCGCGGCCCGCTGGAGGCCCCCCCAGCCGACCCGGAGCTGGATGGGGCGCACCACCGGCACAGCCGGGCCCCCGCGCGGGGCGGTGGCGGGGGGGAAGGAAAAAGACCGGTTTTAGCTTCAACCCACAACACACTCGTCCTGAAGATGCTATTGCTTAAGTACGTCATCAGAAACATCTGTTAGACCTTCGTCCTTATATATATATACTATTTCCTTTTACTCACTCCTCAAAATTTTATGTCTGGTCACTATCCTCTGAGTTTTGTGTGCTAATTGTCCAGCTATCGAAATAGTAATTAGAAATAATTGTGAGAATGCTGGTTTTAATCTTTAAATGAAACAACCCATAGAACTTAACTGGAGAAATAACTACCGGATAAAGGTTTTCTAATATTTTTCTTTTTAGTCCACATTATCAATCACAATGCCTCATTCTTCTCATAGGAAAATTCAACAGCAGCAGGAAATCAATGCTTTGAAATAAACATGAAGTCTCACTCCTGTCTGACAGTGAAAAAAAAATGTGGTCCTTTTCAGTTCACATAATCTTAAATTTATAAATTATATTTATGCTTCACCCTTACCATATTAGTATTAACATCCAGCTATAAACATCACACATATAAATACTTGATATATGTCAGCCTGTTGAAATAGACCACCAAATTTCAAAAGCAACTCTTAAGTCACATTGTATGTTTTTAGAGCTGGAATGATAAAAGTGTCAGCCAGCAGGGAAGAAAGATTTAATAAGTTTCGGAATTAAAACTGAAGCATACCATATAAATTCAGCATTCTATTCCAGAAAACATTAACATTTTATAGGTCTTCTGTCTCATTCTCCATTTTCTCAATTTAGGTTCTAGGCAGTTCAGGATGTTCAATTTATACCAATTACATGCGATTGCCTTGTGTACTCTGTAATGCTTGGAACAATCAGGGGAGGTAAACATCTCTGTTTCTGAAGCAATAATAGGTTTCATTTCAAATACGTTCATTATACGGCACAGACTTCAAGAGATAGATAAATCTAATTACTTTTTGTGTTTACATCCAACTTACATGGTAGGACATGGCTTGCCTCTTAACACTCTAGTTGTGGATTCTTGGCAAGGTAAAAATCAAAGAAAAATAAAGATCTAGCAGATTTTTCTTTTTTTTTTTTAAACTATCAGGGATATATCCCAGTCAATAAAATACTTCATTTAGCTGAAAGCGTATGGTATTTGTCTAACAAAAATCCGACATTATCAATATGGAGCTACACAACAGGTTAATGCTGTTTATATGGCTTTTCTTTGGTTCAGTCTGTTCCTGTATTAAATAATAAAGGGGTCACTATTATTTAGATAAAATCTGCCTTTATTTTTAATTTTCTTATTATAAATTAAGGATTTGTATTTGTATTCTTTAACAGTCTCCTGAAATTGATCAGTTTTCCAGGTCTGTCTCTTTTCCTTCTCCTTGAACAGTGCTGACAAGGCCAGGCTTTGAGTGTGATCCATTATCCACCCCTGTTATGTCACTGTGGATTCACACACTACCAGGGAGTGTCAGAATGTGCAAGATGAAGTACAGAGACACTCTTCTTGCTGCTCAGAGCATGCTCACAGAGAAGGGATGAAGACATCAGTTAGGACTACATGTCATCTGAGCTGTACAGAGGCTCTAGAAGCAGTGCCTGTAGCAGAATCCTCGATGTCCTCTCTCAACCAGAATTGCAATTACAAATGCTTGCTATCGTATTGCACTCCCTTTTTTATCTGCTCCTCTGCTCCATTGTGCTTGGTGGACCTTGGGATCCTTTTTTTAGAGCTGCAAAGAGGGAGAGCTCTTTCCCTGAGCATGGAAGATTTCCCCTGACAAGTGGTGTGGATTTGCACCGCTCAGCCTGAGGGTACAGCTAAACATAGTATTCCTGCTTCCTTATATTCTGCTGTTGCACAGGATGTTGTTGCTTCTATCCCAAATACAGCTATCAGTACTGTTTTCTGTGTATAAACTGTCTCATGCATGGTCTGAGAACACACAATATTTGACACCCCGGCACAAAACCACCTACTATTTTGATCTTAATGAGTCTTGAGTATGGATGGTACAACAGCAAGGCTCTTCAGGGACATTTAAGTACTGCAACTTGTTACTGAAGCAGTACCTGGAAAGAGTATCAGAGAAGCAGAAGGAGTGAGACTTTATGTGTACACCTTGGTCATTACAAGGGTAGACCATGGATTGTTGGGGGTACAGGGGCTGATGAGTTAAAGAAAACAGATTAGGCACATGGCAGATTCCCAACTCCTGAATAACTTGAGGACTTGTTTTTGTGCAAATCTTATCGATTAACAAAATGCCTTTTTATCATGCGTAACTCCAGGCAGCATGATTTGAAAGTACTTTACTTTAATCTGGATTTCTTTTTTGTGTACCAGGTGTATAGGGCTTTTGGGACACATCCTGTCATATATGACTGCCAGGTTTACTCTCGTGGGAACAAAGATGTTCTGAACAAAATTAACTGTAGGAATTATTAATAGTGACATACTCTCTCACAGTTTCAAAGAAAATTAAATTGATTGGGTAAATGAATACTCAGCATAAGGGTTATAAGACCAGGGCCCAGGACAGAAGCCTTTGTCAGTTTGCTTCCTTTCAGACAGTTACTTAGCAAAAAGTGCATTGAGACTCTGTCTTGTTTTTCAGAGATTAAGTTAAAGTACCTTTATGCAATTAATCACGAGGAATTTTCAAAGGTCAGATGGCAGGCTAGAAAAAAAAAAGAAGATCTTTTTTCCTGAGCAGAAAAATACTCCTGTCCAGCTAATCCATTAGTGATTTAAATTTTTCCTTTTGTTCTCCACAGCACTTATTCTGATTTTATTTAGCCTGTGTTGCTTTTCTGGCCCCCTAAATGTCTGCGAATATGAAAACAAATGATTTCTTTTTATAAAGGACAACTTAGTAATATAATCATTCACATTTACCACCGTTTATACATTCATGGTTCATGATGTTCCCCTTTCCCTTCTTATTCCTCTCTGTTTTCACAAATGTACTCAACAACTTAATTTAAATAGACATTAGTTTCATCTTACTGAGCAGAAAAATACTCCTGTCCAGCTAATCCATTAGTGATTTAAATTTTTCCTTTTGTTCTCCACAGCACTTATTCTGATTTTATTTAGCCTGTGTTGCTTTTCTGGCCCCCTAAATGTCTGCGAATATGAAAACAAATGATTTCTTTTTATAAAGGACAACTTAGTAATATAATCATTCACATTTACCACCGTTTATACATTCATGGTTCATGATGTTCCCCTTTCCCTTCTTATTCCTCTCTGTTTTCACAAATGTACTCAACAACTTAATTTAAATAGACATTAGTTTCATCTTAGTTATAAACAAATGTCCCATAGACTAAATTATTCTTGTTAAAAATATTAGAAGCATGTGAACTTCGAAAGTTTGAATGCTTAGAAGTCAAGTGCCACAAGTGTTGTCTCAGCTACTGGTGACTGTCACCAACTTTCCCCCAGTGCAAACTAAAATCACCTGTTACTTCCTCTCTCTCTTTTTCCTTGGTATCATCTTCAGGTTTGTTGGCATTTTTTGTAACTGATTTCCATTGGCCATTCTCTATACTGACTACATTGCAGGGATTGACAGTGGAAGGATATCTTCATGCCTCCTGTAGGATTCAGATGTGATGAGATCAGTAGTGCTCTGTTACTCTTCCTCAACAATTAATTGTGGCTGGTGAGCCTGGTCTGGTCCTCTGTGATTCCTCTGGACATGGCAATTTCTGTTAATCCCATCGTAAGTCAGGCTGTTAGTTGATGTGGTAAAATAGATGGCATTAGCTTTCCCTTTCTTCAGTTATGAGGCAGCTTTTAAAGACTACCGAATGACATATGCTTAAGATGACTTCTTCACACATACCAAGAATTTATTGTGTAGGAGTCTTGTGAAAGTAATGAACAGAACAAGTAGTCATCCCAGACTTTTTTCTGTATTTTTGACATTATATTTTCTGCCTTTTTTTCCACCTGAAATTAAGAGCTGGAGACTTCAGATTTAACAGTTACTCAGTGGTTCATCATCATGACAAGTGTCTGAATTCAACAAAGTTCTCTTAAGGAGAAGTGTTGAAGTGAGTTGCATGAGAGAATTTAACTTAGAAAGTTGACTCTCTAATGTCTAAATTATGAGAAAGAGATTTCAATGCTGAAAAAGTCTTTTTTGTCTAGAAGTGCATCTTGAAAGTTGAAACTTGGAGAATTCTGCATACTGAAATAAGGAATAGGAAAAGACAGAATGAAAAAAAATGCACTGAATATGGGAACAGAATCAGTTTACTATATCTATAAAAATGAAATGTAAATCATTGCAGGGAATGATTTAAAGCCAAATTCCACCGAGACAAACTATGAGAATGATTGTGACCTGTTTTAGAGTCTCAGTGGAGGAGCGAGAGCAGTCACGTGGTTCTGTAGCTGCTTTTTCCAGCTCTGCAGTTTCACACATGACAGGCTGGTGGCATATCTGCTTTGGTGTGCCTCAGCCCATCTGTTCTGACCAAAGCGATTATTTTCTCCGTCTTCCCTTCTTGTCAATGCATCAGCTGTGGTCATCTTTTCTTCCCTGTGATTTCATATTCATTTAAATTAGACAGATGTGAGGTGTTCAAGTCCCACTGGACTGTGTAGAAACAGCTGCCAGTGCAAATGGTAAACTGGGAAGTATTAAGGCTGTGTGTGGAAGGTAATGTTTTGGGTTTTTTGTTTAACTGCTCAAAACATAATTTTTTCACTTAGCTGATGTGATTTGATATGTTTGCAATACCTTCAACACTACCATCTCCCAATCAATCTCTTGGTCTCAATGCATGTATGCCAGTTAATAAAAAATAAGCGTAGGATACAAGAGAGGTTTTGCTGTAATCTTGAAAAACAAAAGTTCTTTCAACAGCAAATCTTAAACATACCTCAGAGGCTTTGTTTCTCATTGGACATGTATGGTCCAATTAAAATATGAAAGTTCTAAACAGGTTTTCAGATTTTTGGAATATTTCTGGGTTTTTCTAGAGTGATAGGCTGTCCTAAGTATGTGCATTAAGTTGACTGCTTCAGTCTATACTCACACAATGCAAAAATTAACATCTGAAATATTCATCCCTTTTAAAATAGATTAAGTTAAGAATGTTCCATACAAACTGATACAAGTTAAGGTAGACACTTATCTGAAAGTAATGTGTCCCAAATGAATCTCTTTTCCTTTTGCTTTTCTAAAAAGAAGGGAGGTTTAAGAATACATAAAACTGTAATAGGAATTTAATAGGCAGAGTATGGAGACTGAATTTCTTTACCTCTCTGTTGTGGGTTGGAAAATAAAAATCGTTTCTCCCCTCCCCCCATTCCCTGCTGGCCGGGGAAAGGGGGTGTGTGTGTGTGTCTGTCCCCCCTTCCTGGTTTGCTGCAGGCCCCGGTCCCGTGTGAGGCCCTGCGGGCTGGGGCAGGGCCTGCCCGGTGCAGCCTTGCCACCCGTTCCCAGGGGCCCCGGCGGGGGGGAGGCAGGGCCGCCCTCTCCCCCCGGGCCATGGCGGGCGGGGACGGGGCTGGTCCCCAGCATGGCTGTGTTCCCTGCCTGCAGCGTGGGTTCGATGGCCCCCCCTCCCCCCATTGTGTCTGTGCGGGGCGGCGCGGCCATCCTCAGAGCACGGGGCAGCCGTGGAACGGCGGCAGTGGCGTGCAGCGGCCGCAGAATGATGGCGGTGGTGCACAGCGGCTGCGGAGCGGCGGCGGCACAGAGGCGGCACGGCGGCGATGGCCATGCTGGCCATGCCAGCGCCGGTGCCGGTGATGGTGGTGTGGGTGGCACGGCAGCCGCCATGATCGGTCCGCACTTCCAGCCCGCGCGTCGCTTCTGGCCAGTCTGGCCCGGCGTTCCCGTGAGCAACCGTGCGCGGGGCTGTACCCGGTGTGGGGCCTGAACGCTAATCAGCCAATCGCAGAAAAGGCCAGCCCCCTAGGGGCCATCTGCGCATGCGCAAAGAAGGGTCCCCTATAAAAAGCAAGAGCGGACGCCATTTTTCTCTCTTTTGGCGTGGAGCACCATAGTGGCAGCATCGTTCCCCATCCCTGTGCGCGGACGGGCTAGTGACACGGCGGCGACAGCACGGTGTGGTTTGTCCGAGGGGGGTGAACTGCTCCTTTTTCTTCGGGATCACTTTTTCTCGTGATTATTTTTCCGGGGGGG